>JABWDY010000785.1:0-11049 GCA_013358455.1 Thalictrum thalictroides | reverse complement strand
CACAAAAACCCTGTGTAGTGTGCAGTATTCCTCTCTCTCTCTCTCTCTCTTTTTCTCTCTCTCCCTCTCTCGCTCTCTCTCTGTTCTTTCTTTCAAGTTTCAACAACGAGTACTTCATATCAATTAATCAGTTGTTTAGTTTTTCGTTTCTCAGAGTTCAATCACACAACCCTTTTTCTAAAGTCTCCCTCTTCTCCTTCGATTCATTAATCGACACAACTCACAACTGTCGAGATTAAGTTCTCTCTATAGTGCAATTGGAATAAAGAGGAATATCCAAAAGTAAGTCAACTCTTTCTTAACTTTAGCTTCTTCTTAAACATTGATGATTGCTTTATCACCGTGTGTTTGTTTATGATTCAAATTACCTGCTTGTTTTTTCTTCAAAACAATGTATTCAAACTACCCATTTTGTTAGTATATTGATTCTTGTAATGCTCATTACTTGTTCCATGAAATGTGTCAAAATGGGGAATTGATGATGGTCCATTAGGTTGCTGTGAAATTGCCGGCCTATTCCTTGCTTGAAAAGATTTTTGACATGTTTTAAGAATCAATTTTGTAGATGCTTTGGAATTTGGATTGCTATTAGAAATTAATAACTTGTTTGATAAGTTGTGTCCCCAACTCTACATGGTGTATTAATTTTCGGCGAAATTATTTTTTTTTTAAATAAAAATATAAGAAAATGTCGACCATAAATGCATCTTGGTTCTATATACTATAGAATGCAACTTGTTTTATAAATGGAGTGTATTCATAAAATCATTTTTCTGTCTTTTTCTTTCAATTGGGTATTGAATCATTGAGTATGCAAGTGAAGTATTTGTCCAAATAATTGGTTAATCTTGTATGATAACTATTATATATACACACATAACTGAATGCCCCAGTATATTTTCATTCAGTAAGTTTTATGCAATATATGTTTTCTCTTTCTGAGCATTTTTTTAGTGCGGATTTGGGTAGCTAAAAAGGGTTTAATCAAAGGTTTTTGAACCTGTTGTGGGTCTTCACTTGTTGCGGCTGAATTTAATAAAAATCTCATGCTTCAAATGTATTTACATGGTTTGAACCTGTTGTGGGTCTTCACTTGTTATGATACTACATATTATGTTTGGTAAATTACATGAGATTTTCTTTCTCATCGCTATGTGGCACATCTCGTATTATAGCTTTAGAGCAGAAAACCATGTCACTTGTTCAAAACTCCACCAAACTTGATCATCTATATCAGATACACGCTTTTTTGCACAAAACCGCTCTCGATGAAAATAATTTCATTTTAACCAAGTTATTGCGACCATTATTTTCCATATGCTCTTCGTTAAAGAATTTGCATTATGCTTGTTCCATTTTCGATCGAATCCCATCTCCGGATACTTTTATTTGGAATACTTTGATCCACATTGCATTATGAGAAAGCTCTCCCAAGAATCAAGATATTCACAAGAAAACCCAAATTGCATAAATTAAATATGAGTATATCATTTATTATACGAAGCAATCTTAACGTTTAATATAAAAAGAAAGCAAGAAAAGCAAATTAAAAGCAAATCACTAAATTATGACAAAGGGCATGTTAAACCTTATGGCTGCCACAAGAAAGTATATGTTGGATGATATTGAGTGCTCAATTGTAACGATACGACGTAAGACCTATTGGATCAGCCGAGCAAACCTAATAACCTAATAACTTATAAATATTGAAGTGTTTGATGTAAAGTTCTTTTTGTTGTTAGAGAAATTGATTGTATGTCTAGGGGGGAAAAGGTTTTAGGGCTTCCCTATCTGCTTGAAATGGAACCTAGGAAGTGGAAGATAGAGCACACTATGTTCCCTCAATCACAATCATTATAGGAATATAGGGATGTTTCCAAGTGTCAAATTGTTGAATTGTTTTTTGTTTTTCTCATAACTTTATTAACACAAAATCCATAATTTCATTTTTTCCTTTTAACTATATTTTCTCCAGTTTTCCCATTTTACATTCCAAACTGAAAAACCCATATCACTATATCAGTTGTGGGTATGGTACCTTCGGAATAATAATAAGAACTTTACTAAACTCAAAATCAAGCAAGTGGAATGGTAGTTGTAAAACATACATCGCAATCCATTAGCATCAAATTCCTCAACCTCACCAGAAAGAATTTCCCCCACAAACGATCGGAACTAAATCAACCTAAATTTAGCCTGTTATAAGACCAGAAAACCATTTTAGTATATTGAAAAATAGTATTCGAAAAAAGACGGATCTGCCTTAAATGAATGAAGTGACATACATATACACATACCGTAAAGGTTGAAGCACCATCTCCTAGAGAGATGAACCCACCAGTAATGTTTGCAATATCGTAAACAGACAGACAAAGCCCCAACATTGCAATTACCTTCAACAAAATAATCACGCAAAGACCCAACTTTGTTATTACTTAAAGCAAGGTAATAAAAATTACAACAAGTCAATAACATGAAGAAAGCTTAGTTGAATACTATTTAACCATTGTTAGAGATCGTACCCGCTTTCATCATTTTTCTGGAGGGTCTTGCACTTGTAAAGACTTTTGGTGAAAAAGCATCTAATTGTATAAACCCATTAGTATCTTGATAAAATGTTCTTGTCCTGTCTGGAAATCTCTTCCTTAGCATAATGCTTGAATCTTTACATTTAGTTGCGGAGTAGAATATAGCTGGTGGTGTGCACTAAAATTGCATCAATGTTAGAGTTCGAGTAGGATAACATAGAAAAAGTCAGCTGCAGATTGGCACAAAGCAATACATAGAAAATTGGGTTGGAGCAGGGCTTTTTGTAATGTAGCCTTGACTAAATAAGAGCATATTGTGGTTAAAAGTATGTCACACAACTTAAGGAATAGTAGTCTTAACCTTAGAAACTGAATCTATGAATACGATATTTAAATAGATGTGTTTAACGATGTCTTTTGCAGTTTTACTACATGCAATAAGTCCATAACGACTTATTTTTTGGACTTCTCTAACAACTTTTCTTTAAACTTTACTTTCACTTCTAGTATTGAAGAAGGCCTAATATTTTATCTCAACAAAACTGAACATACCTTACGGTTGCCACAACATTTTCTTGATCGGGGTCTTGATCAAGCTATTAAGGGAGAGCTTGAGACTCTTTTTTTGGACAAGGTTAAATAGTATTCAACTCAACTTTCTTCATGTTATTGACTTGTTGTAATTTTTATAACCTTGCTTTAAGTAATAATAAAGTTGGGGCTTTGTGTAATTATTTTGTTGAAGGTAATTGCAAAGTTGGGGCTTTGTGTGTCCGTTTACGATATTGCAGACATTACTGGTGGGTTCATTTCTCCAGAAGATGGTGCTTCAACCTTTACGGTATGTATATATGTATGTCACTTCATTCAATTAAGGCAGATCCGTCTTTTTTTAAATATTATTTTTTAATATACTAAAATGGTTTTCTGGTCTTATAACAGGCTGAATTTAGGTTGATTATGTTCTGACCGTTTGTGGGGGAAATTCTTTCTAGTGAGGTTGAGGAATTTGATGCAAATGGATTACGATGTATGTTTTACAACTGGCTTTCGACTTGCTTGATTTTGAGTCTAGTAAAGTTCTTATTATTATTCCGAAGGTACCACACCCACTAATGATATAGTGATATGGATTTTTTTAATGGGAAAACTGGAGAAAAGATAGTTGAAAGGAAAAACGAAATTATGGATTTTGTGTTAATAAAGTTATGCGAAAAATAAAAAACAATTCAACAATTTGACACTTGGAAACATCCCTATATATATTCCTATAATGATTGTGATTGAGGGAACATAGTGTGCTCTATCTTTCACTTCCTAGGTTTAGTTTCAAGCATTGGAAAGCTCTCACATCCTACTTCAAGACTGTCAAAAAATATTGCAGCAGGCTGAGATGGAATCAGGTCAAAAAGACTCGTCAAAACCTGGCAGACCTAGTTTCTGCTGATTGTTTTTGGGCCTCTTGGGCTTCTTGGAAGTCGTGTTTCTAGACGGAATTTGGACCTAATATTTTGACTTATTCTTCCAAGTTGTTTGACTAAAATCTCCACCAGAGTTCAGCTCCAGAAGCTTCCTAAAAGTTATTTAATAAATTGTAAACTCTTTTCTAGCAATTTTCAAGGAGTTCCAGGGTTAGAAGGACTCGTCCCTATATAAGTAGAGGAAAGCCACGAAATTCATTATGCTATGATCTTAAATTGAAGTATCATTAGGGTTTTACAAGTGGATTAGGTAAGTAGAAGAATTTGCTACAAGTGTTACATGTTTTTTATGCTTGATAGGTAATTATTTTATGATTGATCACGTAGAATAGATTTTGCTCTTTGTTCTTCATAATAAATAAAAGAGAGATCTTTCTGCATGTGTAGAGACTTTCGAGCCTCATACGCCCGTTAACATATTTTGGCATCGAGAGAGAGAAGATAGTTAACAAATAGTATAAAGAGTTGTAATTCACTACTTGCATGACGGCATCGAGATGAGAGGTACTAGGTCTTGAATACTTCTTGAGGTCGAGTTCTTGGCTCGAGAGCAAGGGAACTCACTTCTAATTATTGTTTTGTCTATGAGTTATAGTTCGATGCATGAGAAACAAGCATGAGTAGTTAATTTGAATATTTACCTATGAAACGAAGTAATACCCCGCTTTTCTTTCCATATTCACAACCCTTATTTTATTGCTTGCTTTACTTTACTTGTGTTTACATTATCTTAGTTATAATTACTCTCAAACCATTAATCTCCTACAATTTATAAATCCCATCATAAACGACATCATCCTTTATCATCGTTGTTTCCTGTTTGTAGCTGAGTACCCAATTTTTGGGTGAGTGGATTCGATACCCCGATATTTGCCTCTACACTAGTTTTAGGATTAATTTAGTTGTTAGAATCATAATGGGAATTATTTGTAGTAGTGCCGATAGAGTTAACCTGTTTCTGCAGCTTGGTTCACTAGCACTGCTAAATTGACGGAAATAACAAAAATCTCCTTCAATCATTTCTCGAACTTGCAATTTCTTCTGGCTGCAAAGAATACTATGGTGAAGTAGAGATAACTTTGAAAGAAGTTGGGTGGATGAAATACTTGCGTCCACTATATACAGCTTTAGCATAAGTCTCTGGAAATGATGAAGCAAAGATATTAGCTAAAAGATTGTTTGCTGAAGCTCGTGACAGTTATCACCCAATAGCTCAGGGTGTTGTTGAGTCCATCCTTTCGAAGCGCCTGAACTGAAATCAGTTGCTATGAGTGTCCAACAGTCAAACTAATCATTACTGATTTTGTTGCACTAGTCTTGTTACAAACTTACTTCAGTCGGTTTTCTATTATTAACTTAAAACATCTTATAGTAATATCAATATGTCTTATTGAATTCTCTACTGGAAATGTTGCAATTTCAATTTACTTATTATGATCACTTTCCCTTCTTTCTTGCACACTTAAAATAATCCACTCTTTTTCCTTCTTAGTGGTGGATAATTAACATGGTCATTTGAACATGCTTAAGAGTTGAGAATACTTTCTGTATGAAATGTTCTGGCATTGTGTTTTTAATTTTAACTAGTAAGAGCATCTCCAATCCTACACTAAGTTTAGTGTGCCACCTAAGCTAATTTCTAAAGTTAGGAGCACACTAAAAAAAAGCAACACCAATGCTTCACTAGCATTTCATTAACTATCCACTATATATATGGAACCTACATATTAAATAAATTATAAAAAAAGAATCCAAGCGAGATTGTAAACATCGCGCGATATTAAGAGTGTCGCTTGGTGTAAACAATTATTTTTTTCCTTATTATCTCTCTCTCTCACGTGGGACCTATATATTAAAACAATTAAAAAAAATACAAGCGAGATTGTAAACATCGCGTGATGTTAGGAGTTTCACTTTTTTAGTTTAGTGAACACCTTAAAACTTCTCTAACTTGGGTGAAACCTTAGTGAAATTTTAGGGAATTTCTAAATTTAGTGTAGGATTGAAGATGAATTTTGATGATTTTTAGTGAAAATACTAAGTTTAGTGTAGCATTGGAGATGCTCTAAGTTTGGTCTGATATAGTTCCACTTCCAGTCAACATATTTGGCCATGTAGGATTCTATTAGAGAATGTCTACGAATTTACTTGTCTCTATTTCCATGCAATTTACTCAAATCTTATTTATTGTCAACAACTATTTAGTTACTCTGTAATTGTAGAGTAAAAATCTAAGAAACTTGATTAGGACATGAACTTTATTTCTATAAAAAGAACAGTTCTTAGCAAAATTGGCAGGAGAATATTTCTTAAACATATTTAGTAGCTTTTGTTCTGAATGTAATATCCTTTAGTCTTAGTTGCGCCTGCTATTGTGGACTATGTATACCTATTTCGTGCATAGACAATGTATAGTGGGCAACTGACTCGTTGATTTTGTTACACTAGTTTTTTGCTCCAACCTTTACTAAAAGCAAGCGGTCTCTAATGCTATATAATTTATTGGTTTGTTCAGCCTGACAACGGCTGATACTAACTCCAGCATGGTCAATAGCATTAATACTTCTGCAAAAATGTGTTGTGATTGCTGATTATGGTTACTAGATGTCTAGACAAGACGTGACTAGAAAGGGAAACCATCAGACTGAATAAAAGAACAACACTAAGAGCATCTCCAATGCTACACTAAACTTAGTGTTTTCACTAAAAATCATCAAAATTCATCTTCAATCCTACACTAAATTTAGAAATTCCTTAAAATTTCACTAACGTTTCACCTAAGTTAGATAAGTTTTAAGGTGTTTACTAAACTAAAAAAGCGAAACTCCTAACATCGCGCGATGTTTACAATCTCGCTTGTATTTTTTTTTTTAATTGTTTTAATATGTAGGTCCCACGTGAGACAGAGATAAGAAGGAAAAAAACAATTGTTTACACTAAGAGACACTCCTAGTATCGCGCGATGTTTACAATCTCGCTTGGACTCTTTTTTTATAATTTCTTTAATTTATTTAATATGTGGGTCCCATATATATAGTGGATAGTTAATTAAATGCTAGTGAAACATTGGTGTTGTTTTTTTTTAGTGTGCTCCTAACTTTAGAAATTTGCTTAGGTGGCACACTAAACTTAGTGTAGCATTGGAGAGATGCTCTAATTACTTCCACCTAGAAAAGTTCAAAGAATTGTACAAATCAAACATGTCAAATCTTGCAACAGCCATCAGCTACAAGAGTGGATTACCGTGGGGATGTTACCATGTAGGAGAAGGCACCTAAAACTGAGAACATCCGTCTAAGTCAGTGCCGAAGTTTCTTGCGAAGGAAGTAAGAAGAGATAGTCATGTTAGTTTTGTTGATTAAATCTACTCATTTGATACCTGGGGTAGCTCGAAAGCCAAATGAGACATCTCAGTAGAATCCCAAGCTTTTAGCTTATTCTGGATTCTGGATAGGATGTTTTTGTTGAGGTATCTACTCAGTTCATTCACATGAAAAGCTGATCTCCAGGCTATTCTAAGACAAGATTCCAATAGAGTGCGAGAAAACAAGGATTTAGGTTACTAGTTCTAGCTTGGATGCATAAATCTAAACAGTGTTTGAGTGTGACTCAAAGAGGTTTTAACATCAAGCTGGCTTTCTCTTCACGGTTTATGCCAATTCACATATAACAATATTTACAGAAAATAAAATCTTATCGCAACATGTACTGAGTATTGAGTGTATGGTCATTCAAGACTCCTATAATCTTGTTCCATTAATAAACAATTTAGTTGTGTCTGTCAATTGTTATTTTTAAACCCTTAATTTCTAGATGGTATTAAATGTCGTCCAATGAGCATTTTAACAGGCCTCCTTCAAAATATTTTTTATGAGAAATATAAATTCAAAATAATTTCGGAAGTATCCAAATGGACTCATGTGAAAAATAAACTCATTATATGCATCTACTATTGTACAAATACAAAGGAAGAAGTTAGTTTCTAAGCTACTTCAGATACATGGTCCTCTGAATTCAAAAGGCAAAAAAATGAAGCAAAAACCAGCAATACTTTGGTGAAAATGATCCTCTATACCCACAACGAAGTGGGGCCTAAACCATCATAGTCAATTGATGCCTGCCAACAATTTTAAACGTGGTTAGTTTCAGAGGCTTCACATAAATGTAAGAACAACCAGTATAATTGGTTGTAGGTAATTGCTTCATAAGAACATGAGTAGTAAAAGAGAATAAAAGGTTTCAACAAGGTGCGAATGCCTTCCAAAAGCAAATGCCATATACTTATAGTAATCCCCATAGGAGAAAAGGGTTTGTAATATTTCTACACAATGGTCTACAAACACTAGAGGGGGGATGAGTAGTCCTTTTTTTAAAAACTAACTACTTAGAAGGATCACCCAACATATAAAAAAGATAAAAATAGATAAGCTCAGGATATATCAAGTGTGGAATAAAAGATCAATCTAAAGCAAATCTAACACAAGAAGCAAATCCAACATACAACGATCATAAAGATGAGAACAAAAGAGTTAGTTCTAAATCTCTACACTTAATCAACAAAGCAATCCACTAGTCCTTGGATCCTTGTTCAACTAGATCAAGATAGAAAAATCTCTCTTAATCAATGAACTAAGTAATCCAATCATAGTTCTAGGTTTGTTGTATGAGGGGGTAGGTAGAGAAAGAGGCACTCTCACCCTTTCCTTTACCACAATACAAAAGAACTAGTAGATTGGTTGGATAGATTGTAGAGATTCTAAACAAACAAACAACATAACTATAAAGAGAAAAACCTAAGATCAAAGAAGCAAACCACAAGACAAAATTATAGTGGTTCGGCTAATGAAGCTTACGTCCACTCTTCAAGCTACTCCTTTGTATTAAGAGAATCCTAAAGCCTAGGTTTGCCTCCTCAAGCTCTACACCACTCACATTAGTATTGGATCAACAATCTTGAAAGAAATAGGAGCAAGTCCTTTAACCCCTAACCAAGAATCCACCTCTTGGATTTGTTCTAGGGTTTAATCACAATCACCATAACCTAAATCCTCAGATCTAGGGTTTTACCAACTTGATGAAAACAAAGATGGGGTTTTTCTCTCTAGAATAACCTCTCAAAAGGTTAAATGAGAAATGAAGGTTTTAGCTCACAATGGGTTTATAAATCACCCAAAAGCAAAATTCACTCAACTATCATTAAGGTTGGAAAGATTGGCTTGAGTGAAAGAAGGAAGATAAAAGATTTCTCACAAATGCTCTCTCCACAAGTTAGGGTTCTTCTCTTGAAAATGCCTTTGAAAAATCACCAAGTTCCTTGAGTTCTACAACTCAATGTGTTGCTTTTATACTTCTAACCCAAATAGATCCGTTGGTCAAAGTCAATTGACCAACCTAGGGTTTTGTTGGAGAAGACCGGAAGAATCAGATCTGAAAAAGGACCAAAATGCAGGAAAGCCAGTCAGTCAGTCGACTGATGACCAAAGTCAACACTTTCCTCCATAAGGTCAGTCGAATGACTTGAAAGGGTATGGGAGGTTCTATAAGGTCAGTCGACTGACCTTCTGTTGCCCAGTAACCCTCCTTCATCAGACGACTGATGGCCATTCATTCTCCTGACTTTGTTTTATAGTTACGGTTGTCGCCGATTGTGTCCAATCTTGATGTCTTCAGCTCCGAAGCTTTACGGATGCTTTTACAACATGTGTACATAACATGTGAAATGACCGTTTTGCCCTTTTTTGTCATAATTCACATGATATAACATTTATATAGAAATACAAAACATCTATGAGTCACTTGTAGGCAACTGCTCCCCCTCAACTTCAGCTCCCCCTTAGTTTGTGCTTGTAGATAGAATCTTTGAAAGCAAGCTCACATACTAGGGTTAGACAACACATATACATATAAGGTCACCAAGTATGAACATTAAGAATAACCATATCAACCATCAACCATATTCATATATCTCTTCTCCCCCTTTTTGTCAAAAGTTGACAAAGGGTCCCTGCTCAAACATATACAAGATTCCAGGGGATGCCCAACAATGAACAAATTACCTTGATCATGCTACAAGAAGAGTTAGCTTAACCAAAAAGAAAGACCAATTACAAAACCAATTGATAAAACAAGAAGAAACCAGGGTTAGCCAACGGAGATATATGCTTGCATGCCATTCACACACACAAGATATTCAAAAACAAACATAAGTGTGTGAAACATAACCATTCTGATGTATACCGCATATATAAACAAACCAACATGATATCCAAACAAGATAAAAAGAACATATACTCCTGACATCATGTATATATGCAACCATCCATAACAAAAGATACAAGATAAGTATATATAAACCAAACCATCTCATGTTATAGAGTGAAAAACTATAGCATCCATAAATGAAACAAAACTTAAGTTTTTCAAGTACACATCAAACAACTAAAAAGATGATACTGATACCAAACGATAACAACTAATATGCAAGAACAGAAAGAAAAACTAATCCTCAACAAAACTGACACAGGACTCGATTTAGACAACCTCCACAGGGGTACCTAATTAAAATTAGGTCGGTCATCATCGATTCATGTGTGTGTCCAATCAAGCATTACTCAAACCTCATAATCACCAGCACCAGAATGTCCAGAATCATACACATGTACCCTAGGGAACCTCGGCTCATCCTCCTCTGCAGACCTCCTCCAGGACGGCAACTAATGCAACCTCAGGTCTTGATGTAACGGTTTTCCGGGAATTCCTTCAGCAGTGCCTTCCCGTCAAACCTTTAGCAGTGCTAGCAAAACGAACCAATCTGCAACAACAGGTTAAATCTACTAGCACTACTAAATATTATATCAAAGTTATTTATAAACCTTTAACTGGACAACTAAACCAATCCTAGAATTAGTGTAGAGGTAAGTATCGGGTATCGAATCCACTCTTTCCAAGAATTGGGTACTTTGATTACAGATAAGAAACAACGATGAATGATGTCGTTTATGGAAGGATTGATTGATGGCAGAGAATTGATTGATTGAGAA
>JABWDY010000669.1:0-12479 GCA_013358455.1 Thalictrum thalictroides | reverse complement strand
CCCCCCCACCCCCCCTCCCTCACTTGGGAATGCTTTGATTGCAAAGTGGCAAACCCCACCTTGAAATGCACGCTTTCAAAAGAATCTGGCTTCTAAGAGTTATTAATATTTTAAATCATTTTTTCAAATAGTTCAAACAAAATGTGACTTGCTGTCTCTCCAATTTTTAGGCAAAATAAGTGAGACGGCATGTCACATGCTGTCTGAATATTGAAAAGTCCACTTTCCCCTAGGGAATCTCCACGTGATAGAGTCCCATTCTGACTCAGATTCTGTTTTTAAGGCGGATTTCTCCTATGTGGCACCTACATGGAGGTGGATAAATTCACCCAGCACTGGGAATGCTTAATAGATTCATCCCATACAAATTTTGCTTTATTTACTTGTTTATGGAGTATGCTATCTGCAATGTCCTTTTTATTTTATTTTCCTGTGATCACTTGGGATCCTTATACATCTCTTGTTGTTGGTTTCTCTCCTTCTCAGCTCGTATGGACAAAACTTATCCACAAGCACATTTATCGGGGAAACTTCATTTGCTATCCTCATTGCCATTTTTGGTCTTGTTTTATTTGCCCATCTGATTGGGAATATGCAGGTACTTCATAGAATTTCCTTATGCTTTGTTACAATCGCTTTGAATTTATAGGTTAATTCTTTAGTGTGCCAGTATAAGCAAAATGAATTAGGCCAATTGGTGGTTTGTCATTCTCACTTGTTAGTACTTAATAATAGCTTCTCAAACCTCCTTTTGCAGACCTACTTGCAATCTATGACAGTGAGGCTTGAGGAATGGAGACTTAAACGAAGAGATACTGAAGAGTGGATGAGACATCGTCAGCTCCCTCAGGATTTGCGCGAACGTGTACGGCGATATGTTCAATACAAATGGCTGGCAACACGAGGAGTAGACGAAGAATCAACCTTGCGAGGCTTACCTACAGATCTCAGCCGGGATATTCAGCGGCACCTATGCTTGGACCTTGTGCGGCGAGTATGAACCTTTTTGTCTTTTCACTTATCTAAACAGCAGAGTTTTTTATATTCCATATTATGTTGCAGTTGATCAGATTCAAATTCCTACAGAAAGATTACTTCTTAAGGGTCAGTGTGAGCTGTTACCCAACTTCACACCATAAGGAAATATTCTAAATTGGGTTAAACTCAAGCTACTTATGTTTCAGACTGTTTACACTGGTTAGTGTGCAACCATTCAAACACTAAGACTGCTGATGAATGGGTACTGGCTATCAAATTGGTAGTTTTGGTATAGGTCCCTTAGCTGATTATCATAGAATGGTGGTTCAAGTTCACTCTTTTTGTGGTCC
The DNA here is from genome assembly GCA_013358455.1 of Thalictrum thalictroides. Classification (NCBI taxonomy): domain Eukaryota; kingdom Viridiplantae; phylum Streptophyta; class Magnoliopsida; order Ranunculales; family Ranunculaceae; genus Thalictrum; species Thalictrum thalictroides. Next base: position 11,151 of record JABWDY010000669.1, on the reverse strand, counting down.
TTTGCACCAGAAGTGTAAAATAGCTCCCTGTACTGCTGGTTTAACTTTACTAGATTTTCCGTAAGATACGTTTGAATCCCTGGCCATAAGTAGGGTATTGGCTCATCCATTCGCACTGACTATTCTTTTCTACTTTTGTTACTGGCTGTGGATCATTCAAAAGAGTAATGATGGTGATGGTAGAATCTACCCTTCTGCTTCATTCTCTGGCTGTGATCCATTTGCAGTATCTGTTATTGACCTGACCAAGAGAAAATTCAGTTTTAGTAATCAGTATATAGGGTATATTGTTGGTCCGGATTATATTAGAGGTTGTAGCATTGAATGATGGGTGTTACTCTCCCTCCACAGTATAATGATATGGCATAGATAGAAAGGATGCATCTTCATATTTCTCATTTGTAATGCGTATGTTTTCAAATTTATTGATTCCGTCACCAGTTTTAGTTATTAAGTCACTGCTTCCCTTTTTCTAGGTTCCCTTCTTCTCCCAGATGGATGGCCAGCTTCTTGATGCCATATGTGAGCGCCTAGTGTCTTCGCTAAGCACTGAAGACACCTACATTGTTCGTGAGGGTGACCCTGTATCAGAAATGCTCTTTATTATCAGAGGGAAATTAGAGAGCTCTACTACAAACGGAGGCAGGACGGGTTTTTTCAATACAATTACTCTGAGACCTGGCGACTTTTGTGGGGAAGAGCTCCTTGCATGGGCTTTGCTTCCAAAATCCACTCTCAATTTGCCCTCTTCAACGAGGACAGTTAAAGCTCTTGTCGAAGTAGAGGCATTTGCTCTGCGAGCTGAGGATCTCAAATTTGTGGCCAACCAGTTTAGACGCCTCCATAGCAAGAAGCTGCAGCATACTTTTCGCTTCTATTCGCATCATTGGAGGACTTGGGCAGCCTGTTTCATACAGGCTGCTTGGCGTCGGTTCAAGAGAAGACAGATGGCAAGGCACCTCAGCATGCAGGAATCCTTTTGTTATGGTGATGAACCTGTGACTGACGGGACAGGCCATGAAGAAGATTACAGTGAAATTTCCTTGGCCAGTCCTTCTCAGGTAAAACAGAACCTTGGAGTCACCATCCTGGCTTCAAGGTTTGCTGCAAACACACGGAGAGGAGCTCAGAAGAACAAGGATATTGAGATGACCAAGTTACAGAAGCCTGAAGAGCCAGATTTCTCTGCTGAGCCTGATGAAGATGATTAGTTTAATGAGCCTGCTGGAAATATGGAGTGTCCATTCTTATGCATTGGTGGCCAAATACCTTTCAGATGTTATAACAAGCGAGTAGTAAAAAGATCTGATCCTGGGGATGGGTGAAGTTTGGAATTTACGTTTAATGCATAATATACATATAACTATGGGTTATATAGGTAGGTAGGTTAAAACTTCTGCTGACAGCACATGCTCAATTTGGCATTTGCGTCGATCCTGTGAGAAGTGTATAATTTATGTGTCAAATACAGCCTAAATACAATCTGGGTTTTGGAGTTTGCTCACCTTCCAGGACCATAATCCTATTTTGTTGTACCAAATGGGTTTCCCTGGCTAATAGAATGTAATCAATTAGCATATAACTTTTGATAAATTTTCATGAGAATATAGACCTTGATGTCCAATATCAGTGTGGAGAAGCTACTTGAATGTGCTTGTTGAAAAAATAGTTTTGTGAGAAGATGCATTTGAAAACTCTAAACTTTGCTTCAGACAGAAGCTGGCCTTGTATGGACTGTAAAAGCCAAATCACTCACTTGCAGATTTACTGAAGATACAGAATAAAATGATTGTATGCGCTTCAGATTTGGATCAATAATCTCCTCTTCCTGATAGCATACTGTTATCTTACTCTTGATACTGAAAATTGATTATATGCCCCTTCAGGTCAAGGGCATGTATCCCCCTCTTGATAACATACCATATAATAAAAGGGTAGTGAACATAAAATAAATTAAACCTTTATGTTACTTATACAGTAGTTCCAACTTCTATAAATTCTTTTGAGTTTTATCTGGAGAATAAAAAGAACAAAGTCATTTGTTTACAATGTTATGTACATCAGAATCGAAAATTTCACAATGTTTGAAAGAAATAACCGAGAAATGCAAAAACTCGGTCTGCCGCTTGAATACAACAATAACACGTCAACTATGACTGAACACATCTTTGTAGATAACTTTACAGAACGGGGCCAATTTTACAGCTTTTTACAGTACCTGTTATGTGTGTCAATTTCCAAAGATTTTCTGTAAGAGATACTTGTTTTACTTCTCAATATCATAGAATTCTATGTTCTTGTACTTCTGTGATATTATCTCGGCTTGAACTTTTCTAGCCGTGTCAGTTGCACACCCTACAAGAATAAGAACTGATGTGCCTGCAAATCCACGAAATGCGGTCAAGTGCGTCGTTTGTTCAATTACAGAAGGACCAGCAGCCAGTACAGCCAGAAAGACAGAACCCAAAACTGATATGCGACTAAGAACCTACATTTGACAAAAATTGAGTAATTAAAGCAACATCTTGATTTAAATAAAACTCTGTAAAGCTACTCGTATAGCATACCACAGTGAAAAAAGCAACTTATTTAACAGAAAGCAACTTATTTAACAGAAATAACCAAATACATTGGCATATCAGCTGTAAAATTGGCTATTAAAAAGGAGACACGGGAATAAACAATTGTCTGAAAAATAAAGGTCTTTTGGATCAAATAACCCAGGTTGATACAAATGTTTGATTCAAAAAGTTTGACTAATCTAACCTCTAGTTGACTTCCTGAGAGGATATTACTATTACTTTGAGCGAAAGACGAGCTTGTGGCCCTTATTCTTTCACAAGCTTGGCTATACCATACATTTATTCGAATATTGATATGGATGGACTGTTTATAATCGCATATATTGGCATGGGAATTTCCATCTATAAGATGAACCACGGAAATCATTTTTGTTCCAACAGGTGGGACTTGGTGTTTCTGGCATTACAATTGTATATGCCTCAGTCAAGGAAAGCTAAATGATGGAATGGAAATTTCACATCTATCTACTATTCTACTTAGGTGCACCACATGTCTGCATGCGACAATGTTTTATGGGATCCTTACGGTGATTATGATGCCCCCATTTGATACATTGGGACTATCTCAGTGATCAAACGAGATGGAGGTTGGTTCTGAATCCATACACTACTTCTTCACTTCTAATGGTACCTCACTTCTGGAAATATAGAAAGTAATCATCTCAAAGGCACAGGAATACACATTAGTTTACAGGAGAGGAGGCATGGTTAGGCCTTAAGAGGACTCTGCTCTTTCCACCCCTCGGAACTAACTTCACTACATTTCTTCCACATTAAAGTGTCTCCATTTTTATCTCTGACAATTCTGCACTATACAAAATAGTTCATAAATCTGACTATAAAAGTGCTTTATGTGGCAAAAGAGGACAAAGGAGATCAAGCCGGGAACATCCGCTCTTTTGGTCTTTGGATGTACAATGTTCTACCAATAGGTGATTAAATTATATTAACTTAATAAGTCAAGAGAAAACGCTAACAAGGCATGGACGGATGAATGAAAATGAGTGAGATGCTGCTCACTATTTAAGCTATAATCCAGCTTGATGCACGAAGGACTACCTGTCTGTCAGATTCACATCACCAGAATATTTAACAAGGAAACTTACTGTTTTGATATAAGCTGCTGTGCTTTTCCCAGGCCGAACAAATGGAATTGATGCACCTTGGCGCTTCAGCTGTTCGCTCACATCATCAGGGTCCAATTGTAGAAAAGTGTAATAGTAATTGAAGAACGCTATGAATAGTATATTGGTAGGAAGATACAAAGCACCTGCAAATTTTCATTAAATTAGTGTTTTGATAGTGTTAAGCTCAATCTACAAGCTAATAGAATTGCGCCAATTAGATGAATCACACATAACTTCTTTTAACATCACGAATCTTCAGATTTTGTGATACATGTTGGACCTACACTCTTACAGATTGCAAGGTATTAATTAAATCCTCCGTAGTCATAGACAATATGGTACACAAGGAGAAATAATCTTATGTTTTATGTGGGTATCAGTGTATATCCGTCTCTAACTCTGTATGACTGGTTTCTGTTGTAGATCATATCTACCAAAAACAGCCTCACGTTTCCAAAAAAAATGTATGGTCCACAAACTTTGATTTGTAAGCCAATTTTGACGAAGGTGGCAACTTCAGATGACCTCAATTACTTGCGAAGATAGAATGTAATTCATGAACCATCCCAACAAAAAAGTCACGCCTGACAGTTCTAGTTAGGTGACCTAGGTGGGTATGAATCCTGGACAGGTTCTGGGCGGGTCTGGATGGGTCGGGCTAGGTATACAGATAACCCAAAAAATCCCAAAATCAGATCGCGTTTCTCTCTCTGCTTTCATCTTCTTGCTGCTGCACCTCCATCCCAAAAATCCCAAGATGGAAGATTAGATTATATATTTATATGATTATATGAATTAGTATATGGAGTTATGGAATATTAATTAGTATACTATGTGCCTATATGAATTCGTATTTGCCTATATGGACAGGGGGGGCTGAAATACAAGCAAATAACCAATACCGTCCTAATCCGTCTAGACCCTGCCTAGGCGCCCCCTCACCGCCAAGCTTCTGCCTGACTAAAGGCATGATTTCTGTGCTAAATCTTTCTAGTACATATTAAACTGGGCCAAGTCAATTGTGTGAGCACAAATGCATATTTTATCCAACATAAGAAATCTGAGACATATTGTCAGGATCCAACAATACCATGCATTACTGTCCCCGCTTAGCCACTACCATGCTCCAGTAGTGTTGGGTTTTGTTCCCAGGAAGTTACCCAATTTGATGATAAACTGTTAAGTAATCCACATAATCACAATATATGATTGTGCTTATATACGATGGGGTTTGTGTTAAGTAATCCACATAATCACAATATATGATTGTGACTATATATGATTGTGATCCCCACCCACACCCCTCCCGCAGGAGCATGCTCGTGCTTGAAGATGTCTCCACACTAGTATGCAATAATCGTTCCTATATATCAAAGATCTAGGACCTACCGATCTAGGGAAAAAAAACATTGGCGTTACCATCACCCCTCTTGGGCTGTTGTAATGTCCATTCAAACATTACCTGATTTGCTATAATGAAGGGTTATCGTAATTAATCACCTCAGTCGTTTTGGTCTCATCTGTATTAGTCTTCTAGTTCATCTTGAACTCGGCCAAGTCGAATGTAGGATGGAAATGGGTATAGTCAACACAAAACTAGTGATTTTGACCCAACCTGTGGATATGTACAGTAGGAAAGGAAATTATATTCATGCATTTTACTAGACAGTACAAAACTAGATGCTTCATGGAAAACTGTTCATAAGTCCAGCTGAGGCTCTTTCTTGGGGGCCTGAAGAACAGCTGAGCAAACGAGGTCCCGCCAGGACTGAATGATCTCAGTTCTCAAAGTTCATTCGCTATGATAAGGCTGTAAGGAACTAATGACCTTCAAATTGATGCTAACTAAGAAGGTAGGATGTTGCAGGATCCAATGATTTCAACCCCCATCGATAGCATCTTTGTTAAAATTGCTCATAGGAACTTGACCAATTCGCAAAAGTACACAAGTTGCAAAGCCATATTTGAAACATTTTTGTTGAACAGCTCTTACATTTCATATAAATATGACATGAGGTCAAAGATATAACACTAGCCACGATGCTGTCTAAACCCCAGGTAATAGGGATTAATATCATCATAATTTTCAATTCTTGCACTGCAATAGTGACGAAGACAATAACATTACCTCCGGGATTTAAAGCCACAGCAGCCTTTTTCAATGAAGCTATACCAGTGAACCGTGCTAGAGTTCCAGGGAGAGCCAGTGATGACGTAGAAAATATAATTGGCATCACTCCAGAGCTATTCACCTGCTCAAAAAAAAAAATTAATCAATTAGATTTTGGATCTAGTATCTGGTCAGTTTATCCATTTGACATTTGGAACGAGTAAATTACAAGGGAAATTCTGATTACAATTTCAATACCCATCTCGAAACTCTTTTCAGTAATTCATAAACTGCAATCGATTACTGGGCATGCGGCACATTATTAGGAACTTTGTAATTATACCTAAATTTCATTTATAAGCAGCAGTCATATCTCATCTGAAGACATAACAAAGTCATGTTGTACGATGAGAATGGCCTGCTTATGGTGCGTGTATTGCACATATTATCCTGGAAATAGTTTCACCTGTTGCAAGAGGAAAAGGTTGCTACTGTTATGTGGAGCAGGATTCGCTCTTAGCCATGAGGTTTATCCATATGTTCTTTTTTAAAGGGAAAACAAGTAGTGATTCAAGTATTAGAAGTTTCTAATGATATGCTCTATAATAGATCACACTAATGGTTGAAAGCAAAGCTTATACCATGCCAAGTTGGATTGCGATGTATAGCCACTCGAAATATGGATTTATTAAAAATATTTCAGTATACATATTAGGACAATATCAAACCCTGATTAATACAAATGTTTCATATTTTCATGGTTTGTAACATTTTCATATTTCCATTAACAAGTGTACAAAACATAACTGTCTTAGATTATTGCAAAAGAAACTCAAGAAAATTTTATTATATACTCCAAAAAGATTATTTTTGCATATTGGATTGCTGCATGCTTTTAGTGTAAGAATAAACAAGCATTTTGAAGATCATATTGTGGACTGTGACTATCCTTTTATTATCAAAGTAGCCTGTGCATTGGAATATAAATTAATCGTGACGGCAAAGACTTCAGTGGACATACCTTGAAGGGAAGATAGGCAGATTTTTGAAGCCCTCCACCTTTACTGCTGTACCTTGAAGCATAGTTAAGTGGAATTTTTCTCTCAGCCTCCTGAAATACTTTATCTGAGTCTACTTTAGTAAAGCCCTCAGTTTCTTACAAATCAAATTGATCTCAAGCACTTAAATTTACCTGAACATACACAATACTAAGAACTAATAGAAAGAAGGAAATGAGAATGGCAACGAGCCCAATGTAATTCCCGTCCTGAAATGCCTCTGCAGCTGTCCTACCAAATGATGCTGGCAAGTATGAGATAATGCTTGTGAAGATCAGAAGAGATGTTCCATTCCCAAGTTTTAGGTCAGTGATCCATTCCCCAATTGTAGTCGTAAGTACTGATCCAAGGGTCAATAGTGTCACAGAGGACAGCACCCATTCTGTACTGAAGTCATTCACGTAGGGACGGAGGTATAGTACTTGACCAATAGCCTACCACAAGAGAACAGATAGATGTCACTTACAAATATATAAGGTCCAATCAAATGCATCACATGCAATCTAGTAAAGCAATATGGTATATTTAGCGAAAACAAAAGTATATTGAGAAAAGCTTAGGTTCAGGACATCTGCAGGACTGATTGAATGGTCCTTGTCGAAAACTACTCATACTTGTGGTGCCTACATGGATTAAATAAGTCCTATATCTATGACATTTATTCTCCCATATAGTATTTCAGTGTATCAATCTAACTCAGAAACTTTTATGATTTACCCAACTATTTGTGCAGTTTATGATTGTTTAACAGAATATATAACATAAAGAAAAATACCTAATGGTTTGCTTTCAAAGTTGATTAGCATGACCTATTGAGCCCAATTAAATGCTAACTACTAGATATATTCACACCTTAAGGTGTTCCCGGACTTCCAAAAACTTGTTTCCACTATATATTAAAATAGAGATAGTAAAGTAACAACATCAGTATCAATAAGTTAACTAGATAATCTGTGCATTCTTAGTTTATATTATGTGAACAGGTAATGCAAAATAGAAGAATTCTTACCTGTACTATTGCAAATCCAACTGAAGCATAGCGAGTGTACTGCAAAATCTTCTTCCTTCCTGCCTCCCCTTCTTTTTTCTGAAGTTCTTGCAACTTAGGGTAGACCTGCGTAAGAAGCTGAAATACGATCTGGGCATTGATAAACGGAACAATACCAAGGGAGCATATCCCAAGTCGGCCAATGCCTCCACCAGAAAATGAATCCAAAGTGCTCAGGATACTGTTTTGGTCTAAATTACCAACAAAAGCCTCTCTGTTGACCCCTCCCAAGGGAATATAAATTCCAAGTCGAGATAGTGCTAAAAAACCCAAAAGCTTGAGGAATTTTCCAGGTAGCGGGCCTTTGAAGAAATCACCAAAATCAATAGAACTGTCTTCAATCGCAGCTGTTAAAGTCAAGGGAGCTTAGTTTAGAGATAAATATTTAAAACTCACCACTGCAATATGAAGATCTTTGCAAGTACCAACCTGCTACTCCCCGACTTAAAGATCTATCTTTTCTTGTACTTGATGTGCTCTCAAATGTTTGGGAAAAAAACGCTAGAATATTGTCCCAAGCAGCATTAAATCTAAGACCTGTGTCTGAATCGATACCCAGTGGATCAAAATTTGACGCAACACATCTGACAAGGAACTCCAATTAGCAAATGATGTGTAACCACTCAACCATTTAGCTTAAAGTAAATTAATACAGGTACAGTACTTCCATTATAATGCGAAAATGTTACGAAATAGCATTTTCTTGAGAAGTGGTGAATCTTGATGAATGAGATGGCCAGCGAAAAATGTGGCTTGACATGGTTGGTGATGAGTGCAATTCGAAAGATACTTCCAGGTTATTGAAAACTAATAAGATATCAAATTGGAGGTTTTTAATTCATAAGGTGGTTCTCTAAGACATTACAACTAAAGTAATGGATACCTCAATTGCTCAGACAAATTCAGTAAAACAATGGAAAATTTTCCAACTTTATTTTCAAATATGAATCTTCAATGAACCAGTTTCTATAACCCAAGTTAAAAGCTAAAACCAATACAAAGATGGTTTTACAACATATATGAACAAAAATACAAATACCCATTTTGAAGATTGAATTAAAAATGTTACCTTTTGTGAAACGGAAGATTACTTTTCCAAGTGGAGTTGTTATTATTGTTGTTGGGTTTTCTCTCAACAGTTAAACTAGCTCTGCAAATCAATGTTCTTGGTGGAATTCGAGAGGAATTTGAAGTTGAAGTGAGATTAGAGAGATTGAAGTAAAGAGGCGAAGAAAGAAAAGAAGCTTCTTTAACTGTTAACAACATTCTCTCTGTCTCTTTCAGTCTCTCTCCTCTGTTCTGCTCTGCTGCTCCTCTCCTCTCCTCTCCTCTTCTTCAGTGTTTTAAGTTTAAAAGATAGATAGAGTTTTCAGTTCGATCTAGAGAAGAGACTGTATTCTGGAGTAGCAACTTTTATCTGATTACTGCACAAGCAGTCTTTTACACCTGGCACAGAAATTTGATGACGTGGATGACATCTGGCATATTGGTGACTTGTCAGTTATTTACTGTTTGAACTCTTCATCCTGCCATGATTTAAAAAAAATGGAGATAATTTCCTCATTCTTCCACTAGTCCATATTGCACGATTTTGCAATTTACACGAAATTTTCATTATTTTCTTTATGAAATTTAACTCCATGAGAGATGGAATGATACACAAGTCTGATTACAGATTGATTGATATTGATATGGCAAAGCTAGCCCAAGCTTTAGTCTTACAAAGACTGTAATATGTAATATGAGATACTAGTCTATGACATTAAAATGGCCAAGAGCAATCGTTGCAATTGCAAACTAGAGGTTTGAAAGTACATATGTTTTTGATACATTCGAAACCATAACAACAGTTCATGTATGCGCACTTGCTTGAGTGTTGATCTCCATCAGGACAACACTTACATGTCAAGCACTTCTTGAATGGTTTACCATTTTGAACTTGATCAGCCACCATCCTCCCAAAGATTGGATGCGACTTTGTAAGCTCGACAGGTACGAAAGATTCTGTCATATCCATAGGTTCATTTCCATATTCTGCAAATTTTTACTAATTGTTAGGTCCATAGAAAACAGAAAAAGAAAAAGAATCAGATGAAACTATAGTGCATACAAAAACTCTTGACAGAACTGTGCAAAGTACCTGACATAGAGAAGCCTTGGGTGGCTAAGAGAACAAGTACATTAACCATTGCTGAAATTTTGTTGATGGAGATATACATGGTTGATGATCGATCGATCTTCAGAGCTTTCTTCAGGGAACTGGAGAATGAGAAGTGTTGTTCTACTATGTGGTAGTGAGGGTTGTGATTTGTGAAGGTAGTAGAGATTTGTATTTATGGTACACAAAAAGTAGATTTTTAGGTCACATAATCCAAATGAAAGATGTGTTTGATACGTTTGAATATGGTATTCATTTCAAACAACATCCATAGTTACTTCGGGTCTGTTTGATTGGTCATTCCCACGTCAAAAATTACTTCAAAAAATTCCCGACATATGTTTAATTGGTAACCCCGGCTCATGGAAAATTTATTGGATGTAAAAGTTTCTCGCGAAACCTTCCCATATCTGACCCTAAAAATAATTCTCCGAGAACGCCCGAGTTTCCCTTCTCCTCTTCTTCGCATTTCTTCCCTTTTCTTCTCTTCTTCTTCGCCTTCGCCATGCTTCTCTCTCCTCCTCGTTCACAAGATCTCGCTCACCTTTATCTTTCTTCGTCATAGCAGCCACTTCGCAACAAAGGTAAGAATTTGATTGTTCTCTAATTTGGGGTTTCTGTGATTCGAATCAATTGTTCTCTAATTTAGGTTTAAGTTTTATTCATCAAAGTTTTGACTAGAGAATCTCAATTTCATCTTCCAAAACCGTCATAATGCTAAAGGCACAATGTTTCTTACTGGTGTTAGTGAATTGGGAATTTTAGCTCAAAAATTTTCACAAAACATATTGCAATTCAATCTGAATTTCTTTCTCCTTGTGATCATTCACTTGATGGGTTTATGAGTAGATTTTCAAAATCTGATCTTTTGGTTTTGTTTAGTAAGTCTGGTGATGAGGAAGAACTTTTGAAACTGATTTGTTGTGCAAAAACGAAAGACATTCTTTTAATTTCTGTTACATTTGGGGAAACTAATTTGTTGAAGTTTTTTTGTGATTTGATTGTGGATTTGCCTTTAGAGAAGGAAACAACTTGTTCTTTGAATTTGGATTTAGTGATTCAAATGGT
>JABWDY010000583.1:4282-17167 GCA_013358455.1 Thalictrum thalictroides | reverse complement strand
GTGTTGGTGGTGGTGGTATCTTTGTTCCTATGTTGAATTTGATTATTGGTTTTGATACCAAATCAGCTGCTGCTCTATCCAAATGTATTTCATCATTATCTTTTCTTCAATATTTTGTTATCATATATCAAATTTTAAAAAATACCCATGTCCTCAATTGCTAGAATTTTGGGATAAATGAGAGCTTGGTTTTTGATGTTCTTGTTGTTGTTGTAGGTATGATCATGGGTGCATCAGCTTCATCAGTATGGTACAATTTAAGGGTACCCCATCCTTCGAAAGACAAACCAATCCTTGATTATGATCTGGCACTACTCTTCCAGCCAATGCTAATGCTTGGAATCACAATTGGTGTTTCACTTAGTGTTGTTTTCCCATACTGGCTAATCACTGTTCTCATTATCATTCTATTCTTGGGTAAGTTGATTTATTTGATTAGTTATTCTTACTGCACATGATTAGCAGTGTAGAGATGATATATATGCCTTTAACCCTTTTTAAAAAATTACCATAGGGACTTCATCAAGGTCATTCTTTAAGGGAATTCAGATGTGGAAGGAGGAGACTATATTGCGTGTATGTTTTTCTAACTTATGGTGGATTTCTTCCAATCTCTCGATACAAAAAGTTATAGAAATAGTCTATTTGCTTTTAATGATAAGTTTAAATCTTTTTGCAGTCAGAGCTGAATGCACAACAGAAAGCTCCATTAAACTCTCATGGAGAACGTAAGAACCTTGATATATATTTAATTTTGATTTGGGTTTTTTAAAATACATAGTTGAAGTTGCTGATTTGTATTTTGTTTGCAGTTCTAATTGAGCCACTTCTTGATAAAGAAGAGAAATCTGAACTGGTGAGCAACTCATTCTGATGCTGTTATCATTTATAGATTAGTAAGTATGATTTAACTCTAGCTTTTACCATCTCTACTATTTGATTTCAGGAAATATTAAAGTTCAACCTGAAATGGAAAAGGCTTTTGATGCTTGGTGCTGTATGGGTTTCTTTTCTGGTTCTCCAGATTATCAAGGTAAAAAAGTAAAGATAAAACTATGGTGTTACTTGACACAACTGAATTAGCTGAACTGGTTGAAATGAATGCTCTAAAATGTCTTAATTATGGTGATTTTCATGAAAGTGATATTTTATCAATTAATCATAAACATTCTTAATCCCTATTCATCAGTGTACTTGTATAGCCAAGCATGCATGTCATGGTGGTTGGGATATATGTTGTCCTTTGGCAGGCATCGGGTTACATACTTACATACTTAATCCCCAACCAAAGTTGTAGTGCAAGGCAAAGTCATTATATGGTTGTTTAGTTGTCAAGTAGCATAAGAGATAGGATTCTATTTCACTTCCTCAATTTTTAACTACGGAAGTTTGTCCATTTCCTCAGAATGATACAAAGCTATGCAGTGTGTGGTACTGGGCTCTCAACATCTTACAGGTACATATATGGGTCCCTTCATATTTAACCTTTCAAATTTAATTTAAGTAGTGGGGCCAATCTGATCCCTTTGATATTTGTTTTTTAGATCCCAGTGGCATTAGCAGTGTTTGGATATGAAGCAGTGAAACTGTATAGAGAGAGCAGGAAAAGAAGAAAAGCTGGAAACACTGAATCAGTGTGTGAGGCTGAGATCCAATGGACAGTTACTAATATTGTTTTCTGTGCACTTTGTGGCATGTTGGGTGGTACTGTTGGAGGCTTGCTTGGCTCAGGTGGTGGTTTCATTCTGGGTCCTCTTCTTCTGGAACTTGGTGTAATTCCACAGGTAAGATTATCGATTAGAACAACACCAACCACACACTAAAACAATCAAATAAAAGAAAACATATAAATGAAGTTCATTGTGTTATCTCAAGACAAGGTTAATGTTAATGTGGATTATTACAGTCTAATAATACACAACTATGGAATAAGATATCTTGTAGTATGAAAAAGGACAAAGATGTTCAATCTCCCTTTTAGGTGCAGATGACTCCCATTTCAAAATAGAATCAATGTCGGATCTGATACATTTATTTATTGGTTTTGAGCTGTTGCAAGTTTACACTGCAGCAAGATTTTAGGTAATAATAATACAATGTAGGTGCAATAATTCATGTTGGCCGACCTCCTAGTAGTATATTTGCATGATTCGGAACATGAAATCTTGCAACACACCACATGGCCTACATTCTATGGGTAAATGGCCTTCGTATTCCCATCTTGTCCTGCGCAACTCTTACAACGAGACAAAAACTTTAAATATTATTAGTCAAATTAATAATGCAACTCTGCAATATACCTTTTGAAATTAATACTCATCAAGTTAATAATTGTTTTGCTCCAAACATAACATGTCTGATTATTTTCTTCTTTCCTTTCATTTAACAATTGATTTTTCTGCACAACATGTTAATCTACAAGTAAAATATATCTGAAGGTAGGTACCTGTAGCAATTCATTGGTTAGTGACTTCTTGTTCTAACTTTTACGTAATTGAGGAAAGAAAGAAAAAAGATGTTTTAGTCATCTTTGTCTGCGGTGATAAAGATGTTAATCCTTGCATGCATCTGATGATGTGGTTTTTGAAATACTACAGGTGGCTAGTGCAACTGCAACTTTTGTGATGATGTTCTCATCATCCTTGTCTGTGGTTGAGTTCTACTTGCTGAAGAGATTCCCTATTCCTTATGGTAAAACCTAACTTCTTTCCTTGTCCTTATGGTAGTTTCTTTTCATAGTTCATACTGTTATGAGTACAGACAAAGTTGAGGTCATGCTGCCTACCATAGGCAATAAGTATAAGTTGTTCAATCAACTAAGATGTAATTTTGTTATTCCTTGCAGCTTTGTATCTTATTGCAGTGTCTATATTAGCTGGATTTTGGGGTCAGCTCTTCATAAGGAAACTAATTGCATTCCTAAAAAGAGCTTCTGTCATAGTCTTCATCCTATCTGCTGTGATTTTCGCAAGTGCCGTAACCATGGGTACTACTAATTTAAATTTTCACTTTTGACGTAATCTATTTTATTTTTATCTTTCCTTTCCTCCTTACTGATATAAGTTTTCTTGTTAGGTGTTGTCGGGATCCAAAAGAGCATACAGATGATACACAACCATGAGTATATGGGGTTTTATAGTATCTGTAACAACTAATAGCATGCCTCGTATACTGAATGAAAGACTGAAGAATCGAGGAAGGGCAGAGGAGCATATATATATGTATGATTCTATTCTAGTAGAGGCAGTGTGAAAATGGTATTGGTCAATACCTAGTTGACCATTCCAAGCCACACTGCTAAAATCCAATAACGACATGTTCATTGCTGGTTATTTGATGATCTGTCTTAGTGTTATAGCTCGAAATTAGTCTCCCACCACTATTAGATATTTATTTGTATGTGGTTTACACAATGGTTGTAAGATGTCTGCTATGGTGTACATGCAGTCATACATTATGGTTGGCATATATTATTCGTAATCGAGTTTAATTATTTGTGGACTAGAATATTGCCACATTCTATGTATGGTTTATCTGTTGATGTGTGTGATGTTTGTTTGTATTGTTGCACTAGTTTGTTTTTTTAGTGTTCCATAATCATGACAGGAAAGATGGTATTGAACGGCAAGAACTTCATTTTGCCTTATCATATGAAGTATTCATTCTCTGAGGTAGATTGATTTAATTTTTTGAAATGTCATCAGTAGACAGTAGTTATCATATATCTAGTAGCTGGAGTTGTTTGTGTTAAAATGGCTTTCAAGAGAGATTTTTTTTTTTTTTAAAGGAAGATTCCGATATTGATTCTCTTTTGCAGAAAAGATTGTCACAGTAGCAGGTAGGAAGTCATCAGTATGATGTCAAAGAGAAGTATGGGGGCTAGCTTGTGCATGTGTTGAGTGTTGACAACACTTCAAAATATCTATAAAATTGTGCAAATATCTACACAGATTTGGCTTCCAAAGTTTCTTGTGTAGAAATTTTGGTAAAATCCATTTTTTTTTTCAGAAAATCAAATATCAGTATAAAATCGGTATTTTCGACACAGATAAAATCGATATATTTCAAGGAAAAATCCGGTATTCGAGATTTTTTTCGATATTTTCGACTATGGTCAGACAATTTCCCATGTACAGTGCTTGATTAGTTGATTCACAGCATAGCATTGGGCATTTGGGCTGATAGAATGTTTTATACTGGAGTGCAGCAATAAAGTATATAAATGGGTGACATCATAAATCCATAACTAAGGTCCAGTCCAGTAATTGTCTTGGACTTTTCACAAGGCCCATTTGCGCCATAAACCCGACTACCCAACTACACCACCACCAAACCAAAAACCCCTCGTCTCAGACCAAACAAAGGCAACATGTCTAGCAGAAACAAAAACTTCCGTCGAGTCCGCCACGCCGACGACGACGACACTCCCACCACCACCACCGCTAATGTCACTACAACCACCACTAAAACCACCAATTCCTCCACCACCACCACCACTTCTACTAAACCACCAAGGAGATTAAGCTTTGCAGATGATGAAGAAGAAGAAGAATCTCCATTCACCTCAATTCGTAAATCTTCTTCCAAGAAATCTGATCGAAAGAAATCTTCTCTTTCATCATCTTCTTCTTCTCATACACACAAGTCTTCTATCTCGTCTTCTTCTCATAAACTTACTGCTACTACACCAATTACTACTTCTTCTTCTTCTTCGATTTTTCTTTCTAATGTTAAACCTCAAGCTGGTGAATATACTAAAGAAAAACTTCGAGAACTTGAAAAGAATACTCCTTCTCTTGCTCGTTCTCGACCTCCTCCACCACCTCCTCCTTCTTCTAATGAACAACCTTTATTCATCTTAAAAGGCCCTTTAAAACCTCAGTCTGATTATGTTGAAGAAGATGGTGAATTGGATGAGAGAGATGAGAGAGGGAATTCCTTTGATGATGATGATGATACTGAGAATCGATTGGCATCAATGGGTATTGGTAAAATTAGGGATTATTCTTCTTCTGCTTCTGCTTCTTTGGATTATGATCAAGCACAAATTGAAGAAATTAGGGCAAAACGAGAACGTTTGCGGAAATCTAAAGCGGCTGCACCTGATTTTATTTCTTTGGATGGGGGAAGTAATCATGGGGCAGCAGAAGGGTTGAGTGATGAGGAGCCTGAGTTTCAAGGCAGGATTTCTTTGTTAGGGGGTAAGAAAGATGGTGAGAAAAAGGGTGTTTTTGATAGTTTTGATGGGATTGATATGGGTGTTGATACGAGGAAGAATGTCAAGTTACCAATGGAGGAGGATGAAGACGAGGAGGATAAGATTTGGGAAGAAGAACAATTTAGAAAGGGTTTAGGGAAGAGGATTGATGATGGTGCAAATATGTTGTTGAGTAGCAGTGTTCCAATGACAAATCATACCTTGCAGCAGCAGACTTATGCATACCCTCAGGCTGCTTATCAGATGACCCCAACAAATGTGTCTATTGGTCCAATGATAGGAGGGGCTGCTGGTGTATCGCGAAGTGCAGAGGTGATGTCTATATCTCAACAGTCTGAGGTTGCCTGCCAATCAATGCAAGATAATATAAGAAGGCTCCAGGTATGCCATTGCACTCCAATTACAAGTTCTTGAGTTTTTGAATGACAATATTAAATATCCGCAGCTATTGTTGGGTAGGATAGTCTGAGTATATTGGGTGACATTGAGTTTATAGCTTTAAAAACTCTTTTTAAAAACCATAGCAACTCTACTGACTAAGTTCCACCTGTTATATTGGTTGTGCAATAAACTTTGAGCTGTATCGTTCATATGTTGGAGCTTTGGAAATATGCGAGAAAATGTGGGAAAAAGCCAAACCTGTTGTAACATCCATCACGTTTTAAATGTTTTTTCAATATGATTGATAACAATAATTCAAATGTCATATCATGTTGTTATATACCCTGGACGAGGAAGGGAATGATATTAACTAGGTTTAGTTGAGAATATTCATGGAAGCATAGGTGACCACATTTCAATGTTATCATGTGAGTTAGAAGTCCATATGGCTAGAACTAGCCTAGAAGTTAGACATCAATATCTGACTCAGGTAAAAACTCCTGTGGTCACCTATTGTGAAGTGCTCATGCAACAGGCCAGTGAAAACTCCTGTGGTTGTAGGTTGTCTTTAACAGTCTGAGGGTAGAATCCGAGCTATACATTACACAAGCCACAAAGTGTGAGCCTATAATTTTGTATCCCAGGCACACTTTTGACTGTATAGAATTATAGATGGCTACAAGAGGCTACTTAAATGAAAAGACAATGTTTCAATGATTGATATGTGTTTGGCACATTCATGTTGTCCAGACTGCACACATGAACAAACATCTGGGTATTTGCTCGAGGTTCAGACATGGGTATTCAATTTCTTAACTAGTTAGTTACTATTTTATTCATTTCCTATCACATACACTTTTCCACATCGACTGATACACACACCTCCTGTTCAAACATTAAGGCTCTGGGGTAGCCTGCAATTTGACAAGTTTACTTTGTTGTTATCATCTGCAATTTGACTTTCTTTTATGATTGGTAATGTTAACCTTGGTGTATGGTTCTGGGGATGCTATTTTACTTAGCTTTAAGTACTCGATTCTCATATATGTTTGTGTTATAACTTACAAGTTTGAGGTGTCTGTGCTACATAGGTTATAACTCAAAATGAAAGTGTCGCGACCTGTCTTTCATACTTATCAGGCTCCATGCAATAAAAATGTTAACTTGCCCAAACAAAAGTCCTTGATACATGAGATCTTTGATCTTAGATAATTGCTTTTTGTCCGACTTTTTTGAGTCATACATTTCATATTGTCAAAACTTCTGTAAAACAATTTTACAATTTAAAAATTGACATAGATTCAATAAAAGAGAGATTACTCAGGAGTGATAACTGAAAAGAAAATTGATGTAGAGCTTCTGGGCTCTGGCGGGGCGGGACACAGTAAAGATGAAGGTCCTGAAGAGTTAAAGATTGGGAGGAGAGGACATGTATTGGTTGTCATAAACAACAGATTTTATCTAGTTTCACTTTTCTTTTCTCTCTTTTTTTTCCAATTGCTTATTTTCATAGGTTTTTATTTCTTTTAGATTCTCTTAATGAATATTTTTTGACAGATTGGTGAGTTTCCCACTCTGGTGAAGATTTTACCCTAAATCCAATCCCTTTGTCCTGAAACAAAATTTTATCGCGTTCCGCAAAATTTCGCGGAATTTGTACTATGGTCAAAATTTCAAGACTTACATCTATTCATTGAAAATTAAATCAAACTATAGATGCTTCAAAGATGGTAATGCACAGTTTGCTCCGAAATGATGTTAGGACTGAAAAATCAATGAAGGGAGAAGGTTGACAAAGTTTAAGTTTTGTTAAAATCACAAAGAATCTTTGATCTCTTGAAAAATCTCAGTGAAAGTGGGTTCTTGGGTGACTTGAAGACCATTTGTTTCGAAGAGTTTTGTTTCAACTGGGTTTGATTAGCTTGGAACTATTTATTTTACATCATACTTTCTATAAGCCAATTAGCATACATTGCATAACCTTCCAGTTGTATGTGCAACAATGCAAGTAAAAGTATTTAATCGATATACTCTTAGTCTTAACATTAGGTGTATTATAATCGAATCGAACGACAACTATCAGTCTTAAATATTCTTTTGCTAATGTAAGTGCTGTCTAACACTCTAACCCCATATGTTTACTTCTTGTCAGGAGTCTCATGCAAGAACCATATCATCGATGTCTAGGGTTGAGGAGAATTTATCAGGATCATTGTCTAATATCACTGCTCTTGAAAAGTCTCTAGAAGCTGGTGGTGAGAAATTCATCTTTATGCAAAAGCTTCGTGACTTTGTTTCTGTTATATGTGACTTTTTACAGGTATGAGTTTCAGTCTTAGCTTTTGAGCATGTTTTCGTGTGCATGGCTTTTTTGGGAACGATGAATTTTGCATACAACCTGTAATGACACATTACACAACATATGTTGGTATTCCAGAGGAAAAAGGAGTGTTGATAATTATTGCATGAGGTCTTTCTGGACTGCCAGTCTGCCACCAAATATTTTACTTTTAAATTTGGTCGGTACTCGGTAAAGATGAAGATCTACATTATTTATTTTTATCGTTAAAACAAATTTCATTAAAAAGTGTGAGAGATTCACGCTAGCTCATAATACAACCTGATTAACTCAGTGTACATGAACGTTGTTAAAGCCTTTGAAGCACTTTATCAACTTGCCCACTGTCAATATTTCTACAAAAGATCTGCCCACCAGACCTACCAAATTCCAACTTGCAAGATTAAAAGACATTGGAAACAGAGTCTTCCCTTTCTGATCCTTTTACACACTGTTGTGTCCCTTTCTTCTTTTACGCTCTTACATACACAAATCTTTCCTGATGGATTTGGTTATTACAAGCTCTCAGGATATCCAAGGCAGATACCGCGCCTCTCTCCTCTTCTATACCCATATCTTTCCCAACACAAATCAAAGCAGAACTCAATTCCATCCTTGCTTCTTCAGTTTCCTGAACTCTTGAAAGTTGAAATGTTCCCAACATCGTTTGCATTTTGCAAATGATAATATGGTTGCAGAGGAAAGTAGCTGTTTCCACCCACTTTCCTCTGCAATCATATTATCATTTGCAAACGTATCTTCCTCAGCTTGCTCCGACTCACTATCCTCTGCAATCATATTTTCGTTTACAAACCAATCCCCAATCTCATTACGAGTGGTTGGCAGTGGCCCACTCACTTTCACCAGCAGTCATGCATTGTTCTGCCCAGTTTATGACCTTCCTTGAGCCCATATTCTCCCTTAGATTTGATAGTTTCGATACACGTGCTGACCTTTATTATTGGGGTCCGCCCGAACTGATCTCAAGTAATTCTGAGCAACCGCAATTGGATCCTGACTCATCTCAGGAAATGGGTCTTCATGCCTGAAGCCCAGACGACACAATTTCAGATCTTATCTGATAACGTGGCACATTGTCTTCCACTTATGTATTTGCAGTGTGCGTCTCCACCTCCCTGGTCCCCCTCTCCTTTGCCACGTCAGCAAACCTTCGTTCATCTCTTACTCGCCCATACTGAATCCGTTTTGACTCACCTTTATTCACCACACCGAGATTGAGATTTATATTCTCAAACTCCGGGCAAATGCGAATTGGATAAGTATTCCCATTTTCTAGCAACAGTAAGATGTGAGGAATTTTTAGCAAGTCACAATCTTGGACCTGGATTCTAACCCTTGACACTTACTTGTATTCTCCCCCTTGTTCATCAATCTTTACAAGAGTACCAAACCCAGCACAGGTCTTTTTAAAAACTCTAAGGGACCACAAGTGTAGCGGTACACCTTAAAGCTCCACCCATCTTCTTCTTTGTTGTAGCCAAGAGAGATTGATGGTGTTTGACCCAGGTTTCCACTTCCACTAAATCTGTGTAGATGATCCTAGGTTGTGCAACATTCGAAGGAGATCATTGACTGAGGACCCACACAAACTAACTAGGTGACCGAAGGAAATAGGACTAATTAGCATAAGATAATGAACAAGAATGAAGACATGACCAACAGACTCTTCCAACTCATAACTTAGATGACAAAATTAATAAAAAAAATTCTGCTTACAACAATTTTCAATAGTTAAGAATGTATGGCGCAATCCAATCACCTTTTTGCAAGTTTCTAATCACTTATTTTAGCCACCAGTTTTGGTATGTTGGGAGATATCATTATTGCCGAACCTAATGCTTACATTGCATTTGTGGGTAAAAAGAGTAATTGAACAAACATTGAATAAGACAGTGCCTGATTGTTCACAAGAAGTTGAGTATTTATTCCATAAGGGCTTGTTCGACCCACTTGAATAGCACCACAAAAGAATTATACTCTCTAGCTGGAACTTTATGTAGCATTCTTTGTTGATTAGTCTGTACATGTTCTTCTCTTGAGCAATATTATGGAGATTTCTAGTTGACATATGGTTATAAGTTTTGAATTTTGATCGAAAGAGGTGGAATCATCAGGTACAGCTCAAGACGCCATAGGCATATCAAAAGGGAGGCCTTTTTAGTATTAAGAAATTTAGAAATTTTACTTTGGTTGTATACAAAGATTTAATTAGTAAAAGTTAATGTTGAAAAGTTGGGATTTGGAAGATTAGAAATATAATAGATGAATGATAATATTGATTTAATTAGGTTTAAACATACAAAGAAGCTATCTCTCTATATATAGAGAGTGAGACCATATGGAATTTATATCTAAGCTATGTGGGAATAAACCACACACTAAAAGCCTACAATACCTTTTACTTCCTACACTCCCCCTCAAGCTGAACTTTCAGACTCTGAATATCAGTTTGAAATACAAAGAAGTTCTCTCATATCCCCCACAAAGTATCATGACAATGACACCTGGAGAGATATCCAACGGCAAGGATGACCAGCTGCGAGAAGAACTATTTGTAGGGATGTCCAGCTGCAGAGACGTCGAAGGTGGTGGTGGTGGTGATTACTAGGGCATGTTCTTTTCGGTGACTAGGGTTTATTTTCCACAAAACATAATATATAACTTCAATTAATCAACGGTGAAACAGTGGACGGACAGCGGTGTAGAAGCTGATGTGGTGATAACGCAAAAAAATACTTTCGAGAGAAGAGAAGGCTAGAGAAAAGCATTGGAGCCGTTTGACAGATGCGGCAACAACACAGACAAAGCCTTAGACAAGAATGACGCATGACCTCAACAACGTAACGAGGCCCTAGAGCGACGCATAATAACACAACGCATACAAGGCCTTAAAAAAGGCTGGACAAGAGCGCATGACATCAACAACGCAGACAAAACCTTAAAAAGAGTTGGAATAGAGCAGTGCATACCATTAACACACAACAAACCTGAAGAAACCCCGATTAATAGATGAATATTGATTCGTGAACAGTACTCCCGATGAACAGTGATTTTGAAGAGTAGTCGCGATGAACAGTAACTGGTGAACAATACCAGAAACAAAAAAACAGCACTAAGGCAGAAAAAACAACGGAAGCATCTAAAGAAGAAAACAAATTGGCCTTTGAAGGAAATCTGGCCACCGGCACCTAAGTTAGCTTCACTGGTGGCTGAAAACCAAAACCTAAACTGGGGCTTAACTAGAAATGTAAAAGATGAATGATAATATTGATGTAATTAGGTTTAATTGTTTAAACATACAAAGAAGCTATCTCTCTATATATAAAGAGTGAGATCACTGATCACATAGAATTTATATCTAAGTTATGTGGGACTAAACCACATACTAAAAGCCTACAATACCTTTTACTTCCTACAGGAAGCAAAAGAAAATAATACACAGAGAATTAGAGAACTAGAAATTTGGAAAACTGCATGTGGCCATAAAAAACTCTTCAACTACCAATAAAAACACCTATAAAATAGGAGAGAGATTTTTAATCCAAAATTTTACGAGAGAAAATAGGAAAAAGCCACTTAATCAAATAAATGTGGCCCGAGGAGATATTGAGGCCCTTAGGCATCTGCCTAATTTGCTAAATGTTAGAGCTGCCTTTGGGACTCCCATCTTGGAATTTCAAATGAATCTTTGGAAATTTGATTAATTAACTACCATGACTTGGAAACACTATAGCTACCTTTTTTATTATTATTCTCCTCTACTAAAACACGTACATAATGTCTTTATTTTATTCTTCAATGCTATTTAAATGTTAATTGTTTGATGTGTATATATGTTCACATAGTATATGTTCTCTTTCAGGATAAGGCTCCTTTTCTAGAGGAACTTGAAGAGCAAATGCAAAAACTTCAAGAAGATCGTGCATCTGCAACTGTAAAACGAAGAGCTACTGATAATGCTGATGAAAAGATGGAAATAGAGGCAGCTTTGGATGCAGCAAAGTCGGTTTTGACTAAAGGTGGTACTAGTGAAGCAATGGCTGCTGCTGCCGCTGCAGCGCAGGCTGCATCAGCTGCAGTGAAAGACCAATCAAATCTGCCTGAGCTAGATGAATTTGGTAGAGATGCAAACCTACAGAAGCGAATGGATATGATGCGGAGGGCTGAGGCTCGAAAGCGCAGGAAGGCTAAAGCTGACTTGAGGAGAGCCCCATCTGTTGGAGATGATAATGCCTCTCACCATGTGGAAGGGGAGTCTAGCACAGATGAGAGTGATAGTGAAAGCACCTCCTATCAATCCAATCGTCATGAGTTGCTGCAAACTGCTGCACAAATATTCAGTGATGCATCTGATAAATACTCACAACTTTCAGTTGTTAAAGAAAGATTTGAGAGATGGAAGAAGATTTACTCATCGAGCTACCGGGATGCATATATGTCCTTAAGTGCACCTGCTATTTTCTCCCCATATGTGAGACTAGAGCTCCTGAAATGGGACCCTCTCTACGAAGAAACAGATTTCTACAATATGCAATGGTATGTAGTTTATCAAAATTAATATCTAAATATCTAATATGCGTTAAGGTTGTTTAGTTATACTAACTAAATTGTTAATCTTTAGAGCCTGCTGTACGATTTGATAACGATTTGGTCTTATTGTCAGATGAGAAGGGGACTATTTTAACTACCACAATTTTTAAGAAAGGATTTAGAAGTTGGTTTAAAGCTGCAATATCGACCATTATAGATTTCAGGTCAAATCAAAGAAGTTTTAAACACGACTTATTTTTTTTCGAATGGTTTTCATGTGAAACTTTGTTTTTGTGTAAAAGTTGTCAGTAAACTCAGCTGGGTGATATATACCCAAGTGCTGCTAGAATACCAGGATATGTAATGCGTTTACAAAGTCAATCATGTAAATAAGAAA
>JABWDY010000482.1:11211-22003 GCA_013358455.1 Thalictrum thalictroides | reverse complement strand
ACTTCTTGTGTAGCTAGGGTTGATTTCTTATCATGTTGTTTCCTTCTACCCTTGTCATCCTTTGGCTGGAGTTCGGGATGAAGCTTCCAACACTTGTATTCCACATGCCCTTCGAGCTCACAATAGTTTTTCTTTGAAGTTGAACCTTCAATGTCTTTTTCTTCCTTCTCATCATCTTTCCAACCAGGTTTGTTTCTAGACTTGTGTTTTTCATCTTTCTTATCTCCATTGGAGTTCCTTGTTTCAATAAAAATGGCTTTCACGGTAGCATCTTCTATAGAGGTGATGTGAAATAGCTTGAGTTATTTTCGAATGTATTCGGCAAGACCACCTATATACTTCATAAAGACCTTATAATCTTCTACATCAATTTCTCACACCAATGCTTGGTTGTGAAATTCGGTAGTATACTCCTGCACACTTTGTCCATACTTCTGGCAATAGTGTAGCCATGTGTACCACCTTTCTTCTTCAAATCCCAACAGATAGAAGTGTTTTCGGATCAACTTTTTAAATTTCTCCCATGTCAATTTCGCTACATTATTACGGTTCTTATATGATTTCCACCATGAGAGAGCATGACTAGAAAGTTTAAAACTTGCAAAATTGATCCTTTGATGACTAGAATACTCATAAACGGCAAAATAAGTTTCTAATCTATCAATCCAATCATCCAATTTCTAGCATCAACTATACCATTGTAAACCGGAATATCTACCTTAAAATCAATCTTAAGGTTTTGTAGAGAAGGCAAAATCTTACCTTTAACCTTTTCGGATTTGGATTCCTCGGAAACTTCATCAATGTCATCTCCATCATCGTCAAATTCTCCTTTAACATGCTTCAGAAAGTCTCCATCTTTAGGGTCTTCGGAAATAGTTGTGGTAGTAGTAGAAGTTTGTTGAGTAGGCAATGACTTTGCTAACTCTTTGAATGCGGAAGCGAGTTCTTTGATTTTTTTTCTCAAGACTTGAGAAACGATCTTCATGAATTTCTTCATTAACATCTTTGTTCTCCATAATTTTCTTCTTCTTCCTTCTTCGTCTTCTATGAGCTTGAAGAGGTTTAGTAAGTTCTTCACCAAATCGCTTGTATTGGTCGCGTGTTAGGACCATAAACCACAAAAATCCCTTGAGATCTAATGCTCTTGATACTACTTGATCCAAACGATATAGTTAAAATACTTATTGCTAGAAGATATTAAGAAAATAATGACAAAGACTTGATTTTGGGGAGGAAACAAATACTTCCTCAAGGTTTCTTGCTTGTATTATCAAAATCCTGGAAAATTACAAGTAAGAGGCTATGCCTGTTCCTCTTAGGATACAAGGCCTTATATAGAGTGGTTTTTACATGTCATACTCAATTTAGGAGTCCTACTATGAGTTGTACATGAGTTTCCTACTTATTACATGTCCTACTCTTGCTAGGTTTCCTAATAAGAGGGGTACATGGGTTTCCTAATTAGAAAAATACACAAAATAGAAGTTTCTAGCAAAATTAAAGTATACCCTTAAGATCTTCCTGGATCATTATCCATTTTAACATAAACTCCCTTTTGTGCTTCAGGAACTGAGCTTTCCCCTTTACTAGAACTTCATTTTCCTTCTTTAGAGTCCAGGAGTTTCTGATATTACAAGTCATATTTACACAAGGTACAACAAATTCATATAGAAGTAGTAAAGATCAAATCCAAAAAACCAAACAAACAAATGGAATCAGGAGTTCATACCTTCTCTGGTGCCTTAACAACTGGTTTTAATTTCTTTTCATTAGTTATAGGTCTAGGATATATAACTTGAACTTCCCCTTTTTGGGGATTTAACAACTTCTCAATACTCTTTGGGCTTATATTTTTTTTGGGAGACTTGTCCAAGACAACATTCTTGGGAACTTTGGATTATTTAATTTTCTTCGAGGTCCCAAGTTTAATATATGATAGTATGCTCAAACAATAAAAGCTAAACTGCATCCATCCATGGTATAATTTTCCTATTGGCTTGCATATGACCATATACTTTCTCCAAAGATTGTTCTAACATATCAAATACTATACTGCCCCATGGAAAGTCATTAAACTCATTTAAATTAGAAGCAAGATCAACATACCTCCAATCAACCAAGTTTCTTTTATTTGAAAGTAAGATGAGTGGCAAAAGGTACAATCTATTCAGCCTATGGACTCTTATTGGCTAGTACCCCTATTTATGTGTTTATTCGGGAATTTACCCTTTTTATTTTTATCAATTACATAAAAATATGAAAATAGAGGCAAGTGTACAAGTTGTTTCAGAATAGTAAACTCGATTATCGTAAATAAATATTTATTAGAAGCAACTGTCATTACGTTGTAATGTGAAGGGTTGGGCAAACCAACACAAAAATCGAAAAACCGAACCAAACATAATCAAACCGAACATTTTTAAAACAGTTTGGATTATGTTTGGTTCGGTTTTTTGATTACATAAAAACAGAAACCAACATCTTTAAAAGTGTTTTATAAAGGGTTTGTATGTTTTTGTGTTTGGTTGCAGTTTGGATTTCTATAAAACACTTTTAAAGATGTTCGGTTTCTGTTTGGACAAATTTGAAACATCTAAAACCAAACCGAACATGTATGTATGTAGTTATGTAGTCTGTACTTCACTAGTTCAGTGTTGTCCAAACATAATCCAACATTCAAGCCCACTATATCCAAAAATAATCCAGCCCTTTATGTCCATAATTAGCCCACTTCGTCCCCTCGTCTTCTTTAGTAGTTCAATACTTCTTCTTCAATCGTTATCTTGTTAGGGTTTCACTTTTAAAGATTCAATCGTTATCTCTTACTTTCTTCTTCTTCTTCAATCGTCTAGAAGATCAACAAAGGAACAACTCTTCAAGGATTTCTTCTTCTTCAATCTTCTATAATTGTTTGTACTTTAGATGTCTAGCAACTATTTGAATGTGTAATAGCTTTTGTTATGTGAACAAAAAAGTTACAAGTATTAGGTGTGAGTGTGAACAAACAGCTGAGAATGAGTCAGTGATATTATGTTCAGAGTTCGGTACAATTTTTATTTTTATTTTTTTTCTGAAGTCTGATTGTCTAAATATAAAGGTGTTCGGTTCGGTTTTTGTTAGTTAACCAAACTGTTTAACATGCTTGGTTGGGCTTCAGCTTTAAGTAGGTATATGGTGTTCGGTTTTGGTTCGGTTCTGAAAAGTAAAGTGTTTGGCTTATGTTTTGCAAAACCAAAAACACTTGTTATGTGATAAGCGCTCAAAAAGGTAAATATATCCCCTTAACCTATATATATTTGTCTCAAGTTATGATATAAAGTGATATGATATGCTTGGTATTGTTAGATTTATGTGTTTGTAGGTGCATTTCACCCGGAAAAGTTAAAAGGAAGCAATGCCGGTTTTGATGAGTCTTTTTGTCCTGATTAGATCTCAGTTTTCTGTGATCTATCTTGACAGTCTTGAAGTAGGAAGTGAGAGCTTTCCAATGCCTATTTGTGCTTCAACATCCGAGCTCTCTAACCCTTTCGTTTAATTGCATCAAGTTGGCTACTTGAAACTGCGTTTTTACCGCATTTTGCTTCCTTTTGACTTTTCGGGTTTCTGAAGACAGTTTTTAGGCCTCTTGGGCTTCTTGAAAGTCGTGTTTATAGAAGGAAGTTGGACCTAAAATTTTGACTGAGTCTTCCACGTTGTTTGACTAAGATCTCCACCAAATTTCAGCTCCGGAAGCTTCCTACAAGTTATTTAATAAATTACAAACTCTTTTCTAGCAATTTTCAAGGAGTTCTATGGTTAGATCATCATACAATAACAGATAATGGAACGATATTTGATGGGCATCCTTCGGTTTCCAAGTCTTTCCATAAGAATATCCAGAAGGAAGTCTTTTGCATTTTTCGATCGCGTGCATTCAATCATTGTCCTCTTTCGAGCTGATAACTCAAAATCCCTCTCAATGCAAAGACTGATCCTCTCGTAGTAAGATTCCGCCAGCATATGCTGAGGTTTGGAGCGGACAGTAGCATTCGAGACAACACAATCTCTTCGAAACGTTTTGGCAGAACTGTCAGAAATCTAACAGTTTTTTAACAAGATCTTGGGAGCAACATTTAAATATGTTCTAGAGCTTAGATGAGCAAGATCTCATCATATAAGAGTTTGTCGTTTCGAGTAAATGCTTTTAGAGTATTCATGTAACGACCCATTTTTACTATAAGGGCAATTCAATAATCTTACAATTATATTTAATATAATCTTGATCGATTTGGATTTAGTAAATTGACATAATGATCTAGCCCATGAATATGCAAGTGGAATAAAGATGGACACACATATGATTAAATAAGGATTTGTTATGTATAAACTATAGGTTAATATGTCGCATCCTATAGTAGTGGATCGGATTTGGTTTTCATTAAATGGATCAGTACAAAGTATACATATGGAGTAGTTTTGGGATTTAACTTTGGGCTTCGGATAGTGTTACTTATTAAGTAACAACCTGTTTTATCATAACAAAAAATTAGATATTCTTGGGTTTGGAATGTTCCACCACATGTTTATGTGTTAGTAGGAGGTGGCAGAAGCTGGGTTATGAGGTAGTTTCTTGCTGTCATATGCAACCTAGAAAGATCAGTTTAGGCTATGTGATGAAATAATGAAAGGAGAATGAAATCCAATGCTTTCATGGAGTTCCAAGCTTGACAACCAACGATCCTATCGATTACAATTGATAGGTCAGTACGTATTTCTTTACACTTAATAATAACATTATACAAAGGCAAGTGGTTATACACTTGATTTAATTTTAATCAGGGTATGGGTTTCTAATTAAGTTCTCTGAACTTACATGTTGTGGACTTTTGGATTAATTGAAATTTGATGAATATAGTTGTTTTATTTCTGTAGTTTGGAGACTTTGACACCAAAGTGGGATTAACCTGTGATATTATTCGATTGATTTGGTGTTATAGACATAATTTTAAAGCTTATTTGGGATAGGTAATTGATAGTTTTGAGACGTGGAAGAAGTCCAAATGAAATAAATGGTAGAAATATGGGGTGAGAGCTTATGAAGCATGACAATTTGCCGATAAATATTTAGTGTTTGTCGCCGCAGATACAGATATGAATTAAATGATATTGAGTCAAGCAAACCGATTAATTATAAAACAGATTGTTTTGGGTAAAGGTTGTACAATGCTAGTGCAAAAAAGGAAGTTCGCGTAGTTCCATCCAAGGGGTTTTGGTAATCGTTGATATGAACTGATAGCTTATATATATGGATCTCTCGATCTATCAATACAATGACAGACAAGTTGGTTAAGCATATGGGTTGCCAAAAACATGATTTTTTATGTGGAATTTGTGCGGCATAGAGACAATAAAAAGATCTCAGGTTCAACAAGGGAGAAGAAGTGTTATAACTAGTTTGAAAGAAACTTTTGGAAAAAGATAATTATGATGCCATAGTGATAAACAGAAGATTATGATCGTGGATGTCTTGATAATGCACGTATGATCACCTGTTGTACCTTTGGGTTATATAAAGACCAAGGTGAGTTACACAATTTAAATGTGACTATGTACAATCAATTAAGGTTATTTTATGGACAATTGGAATATCAATACAGACCTACTAGAAAATATATGTGATATCTTCCAAAGACAGCCTTCAGATCCTCACGCAAAACTATTTCCTTGTCGTCCTTATCAATCTTAGTTGAAGTTTTTTCTCCAACTGCTGATATATCTTGATTGCTTGTACACTTATAATTGTATAAATGTTATTAGGAAATAAGCATTTGATTGGGATATATTCAGACTTAAAAAGAAATGGAGGAGTGGGCACTGAGGTAACGACTCACATAACCTTTATATTATTTTGTCATGTCCATTTAAATATTGCAGTTAAATTGATATATTGATAGATAATGGCATGCATAGTTTTGTTTGGTGTATATAGATTACTCGTGGTTTAGTGATCATTAGTTTTATTACCTTGCTTAGTTACAAATATCACGTTTTATATTGGATTGGTGAA
This sequence comes from Thalictrum thalictroides, assembly GCA_013358455.1. Taxonomy (NCBI): domain Eukaryota; kingdom Viridiplantae; phylum Streptophyta; class Magnoliopsida; order Ranunculales; family Ranunculaceae; genus Thalictrum; species Thalictrum thalictroides. The sequence continues at coordinate 15,954 of JABWDY010000482.1, read as the reverse complement.
AGCAGTATATGAAAATGGATATCGTTTTAAAAATTTTAAAGATAATGCGGTTTTTGTCACATCTCTCTTCCAAAGGGGAAGGGGGAGTTGGATTTTGTATATGGGAAGTGAGATCCCGGTTATATGTTGGTTATGAAATGAGGTTCCTGAATTGGGAAAGGTTTGAGATCTAGTAATGCTTACACGAACATATCATTACTGATCGATTTAAATCCCTTCGGCTAATGCATGTGTCTGTTAGCCGTAAATAGGGGATAGTCTCTTCTGCTAGTGCCTATGTCAGGTAGTCGTGAATAGGAGACTGGTTTGATGTCAGATTAATAAATTCAGGGTAATGTACCTTTCTGGATTACCCTGAATGGTATATGCCTTTGATGAAACATTGGATGTTACTCGAGAATCGATAATTTTTTTTCTTAAGTTATGGCTATAATTTCGAGGATGAAATTCTTTTAAGTTTTGTAGGATATAACGACCCATTTTTACAATAAGGGCATTTCAGTATTCTTACAATTATATTTAATATAATCTTAATCTATTTGGGTTTAATGGATTGACATAATGATCTAGCCCATGAATATGCAAGTGGAATAAAGATGGACCCACATATGGTTAAATAAGGATTTGCTATATATAAAATATAGGTCAATATGTCGCATCCTATAGAGGTGGATCGGATTTGGTTTTCATTAAATGGATTAGTACACATTACACATATGGAGTATTTTTGGGCTTCAGCTTTGGGCTTCAGATAGTGTTACTTATTAAGTAATAACCTGTTTTATCATAACAAAAATTAGATAAGCTTGGGCTTGGAATGTTCCACCACATGTTTATGTGTTAGTAGGAGGTGGCAGAAGCTGGGTTATGAAGTAGTTTCTTGCTGTCATATGCAACCTAGAAAGATCACTTTAGGCTATGTGATGAAAGGAGAATGAAATCCAATGTTTTCATGGAGTTCAAAGCTTGACAACCAACGATCCTATTAATTACAGTTGATATATCAGTGTGCATATCTTTACACTTAATAATAACATTAGACAAAGGCAATTGGTTATACACTTGATCAAATTAAGTTCTATGAACTTACAGGATGTGGACTTTTGGATTGATTGAAAGTTGATGAATATAGTTGTTTTGTTTCTGTAGCTTGGAGACTTTGACACCAAAGTGGGATTACACTGTGATATTATTCGATTGATTTGGTGTTATAGACATAATTTAAAAGCTTATTTGGGACAGGTAATTGATAGTTTTGTGACATGGAAGAAGTCCAAATGAAATAAATGGTAGAAATATAGGGTGAGAGCTTATGAAGCTTGACAATTTGCCAATAAATATCCATAGCTTGTCGTCGTAGATACAGATTTGAATTAAATGATATTGAGTCAAGTTAACCGATTAATTATAAAACAGATTGTTTTGGGTAAAGGTTATACAATGCTAGTGCAAAAATTGAATTTCTGGAAGTGATACTTCTACACAATGGTGCCCAAGCACTAGAGGGGGGGGGGGGGAATAGTCTATTAAAAAAACTACTTAAAAAATAACACCCCCAACTGTTGAAACATATACAAACAGAAACTAACAGAGATATGTTTAGGATATAAGATGCAGAATAAAGAGTTCAAACTAAGCAATCCTATCAACTAACAAGCAAGATATCATGATAAGGAAGGTAAAGCATGAAGAGATGAACAAAGAATGTAGTTGAGAATCTCTACCACAACTACCTCACTCTAGTCCTTGGGGTTTTGCCTCCTTGAGAGTGAGTTTGTGAAAAACTCTAAGACTCTGTAACACCCAATACTTTTACAAGTAGTCAAGAACTTCTTTAGGTGGGTAGTAGAAGAGGAACTCCCACCTTCCGATTCAAGAACTACCAACTAGAGGATAGTGAGTATGTGATATAGATCTCTAACCACAAACACAAAGCATATATGAATAATCATAAGAACAAGAAAGCAAACCAAAGACATAAGATGTATAGTGGTTCGGCTAATGTTGCCTACGTCCACTTTTCAAGTCGCCTCTTGCTATTAAGACAAATCCAAAGTTTTGGTACACCTCCAACAACTCTACACCATTCCTATAGTGTTGATTTGATCTAACTTGAAAGTTGTAGAGATTTTTCCCAAAAATCTCTAATCTAGATTCCTACTATGGTTTGAAGAAACTAGTACCAAGCACCTCACCTTGACCTTCTTCTCAAGGGTTCCCACTTACTTGTGCTCTAACAAGATTAAATCACTTCAAAAGTTATACCTTGGTAATGGGGGTTTCTCTCTTGATAACCTCACTTTATGGGTTTGATAGAGAAGAAAAGATTTAGCTCACCATGGGTTCATAGAATACCCATTTACAACATTCACTCAACTCTGACAAAGATTGGAAAGGTTGGATTGAATGAATGGAAAGAAGATGGAAGATTTCTCTCAAAAAGCCTTTCTCTAAAAACTAGGGTTTGTCACGTGAAGCTCTTGAAGAAACTAACCAAATCCTTATGTTTTCCATCTTCAAGTGTTGATTTTATAGTCAAAACCCCAATAGATCCGTTGGTCAAAGTCAATTGACCAACTTAGGGTTTTGACCGAAAAGATCGGAGAAATCAGAACTGAACCGGAGACAAAATGCTGAAAATCCCGTCAGTCAGTCGACTGAAGGGAAAGCACACACCTCCATCATGTTGGCCAGTCGACTGAAGGGAAAGCTCTCACCTCCATCATGTTGGTCAGTCGACTGACCTTCATTCCCAGTCAACCTCTTAGTCATCAGTCGACTTATGTATAAATGTACCCTGGCTTAACTCGGTTCTTCCCGGTTGTCGCCGATCGCGTCCATTCTTGATGTCATCAGCTCCGAAGCTTCCCGGACACTTATACAACAAGACTTGGACCTAATACAAGGACTCATAACTTTACATTACATGTGAAATATCCGTTTTACCCTTGTTTGTCACAATTCACAAGATATAACATTTACAATCTCCCCCTTTGGGAACTTGTGCCAAAACACATATGAATATATAAAACACGTGATTATAGAATTACAAAACATTTATGAGTCACTTGTAGGCAATATCTCCCCCTTAACTTTTCCCCCTTAGTATATGCATATAGATAGAATCTTGAAAACAAACTCACATACTAGGGTTAGGGTTAGGCAACACATATAGATATAAGATCATTAAGAAACAAAACCATCATAATATGATATAAGACATCATCAAGCATAAAATATCAACCATCAACCTATATTCATATATCTTTTCTCCCTCTTTTTGTCAAAAGTTGACAAAGGGTCCCTGGTCAAACATAGAAAAGATCCTAGATGATGTCCAACCATAAACAAAGCACCGAGAACATGCTGCAAGGAGAGTTAGCATAACCATAAAGATAAACCAATTGAAAAGCCAATTGATAAAACCTGGAAGAAACAGGGTTAGCTAACGAAGATATATGCTAACTTGTCATTCACACACAACATGATATTCAGGAACAACAAGTGTGTGAAGCATAGCCATACTGATGTGTACGCATATATACACAACAAGATATCCAACAAGAGATAAAGCCCATAAAAACTGATATCATGTATATATGCGACCATCCATAGCAAAAGATATAAGATATGTAAACATATAAGCCAACCATATCATGCTATGGAGTGAAAAACTGTACCAACTAGATAAACATAAACATCAGTTTTTCCAAGTACACATCAAACATTTAAACATACCAACTGATAACATGAAAAACAACTAAACATGCAAAACACAAAAAATAATCCTAAACCTTGACAAAACTGCGAAGGACTCCTAGACAACCTCCACAGGGGGACCTAATTAAAATTAGGTCGGTCATCATCGATCCTTGTGTGTTTCTCATCAAACACTACTCAAGCACCTTTTTCCTAAGCCATCAGCAGCACTACGATCATCCTGAAAATAGACATAAACATGAGTACCTTTTCACCTTTGCTCGTCTTCAGACCTCCTCAAAGTAGGCATTGGTTGCATCCTGTTACAAAGAACTGCTGCAATCGTCTGCCCCTGAGCTGCCATAGAAGGTTGCACTGGTATTCCTATAGTCACGTACTATGCCTTTCAGTCACGTACAACTCAAATCCGTCAAGTTTTTATCAAATCCACTAGATTTAGCATTTAAGTGCCGATCAACATTTCTCTAAGTCACGTACAACTCAAATCCATCAAACGGAGACATCTTTAATGCTTGATAGGTCACACACATTAGATCTCAGTTTCGGGTCATCTAGGACACACAACTAATGCATGCAACAAAATATACAACAACATGAATGCATACAAGCATGGTAAAGCATAAGCATAATCACAAGATATAACATGAAAAGAATAACTTGCGGATAGGGGTGTTCATCGGACGGATCGGATCGGAAATGGCATGATCGGAAAAAATTATTCGAAAATCGGAAATTTCTTTTTTCTTTCCAATTCCTATCCAATTTTTTTCGGATCGGATCGGAAATAGTATGATCAGATATATTCGGAATATCGGAAATAATCGGAAAACATAAATATCGGATCAATCGGAACTCCAAAATCGGTAAAATCGGAATTCAACACAATTAAAGTGAAAAGTGAAAACATTGTTTGAAAAATTTGAAGTATTGTATTGCATTCATACATCAGTTTTCTATTTTCCTTATAATGATCTTTATTCTATATTTCTATAGCATATAATATATCACAAATTCACAATGCTC
>JABWDY010000482.1:0-10746 GCA_013358455.1 Thalictrum thalictroides | reverse complement strand
AAATACTTAGGAATTTTTCGGGGAAAAAAATCGGAAATCGGATCGGATTTACAATCGAAATTATCAGAACGAAAATCGGATCGGATTTTTAAAACTAGTTCCGATTCCGTTCCAATTATTTTCGGGAAAAATCGGAAATCGGAATCAAAAAATCCATTCCAAAATTGGAAAAATTCGGATTGGAATTCGGAAAAATCAGCATAAATGAACAGGCCTACATGCGGATATGCAAAAACAACAACATGATATAACCAGGAAAGCACTCAAGAAAGCATTGATCACATAAGTTCGCAAACACAAGAAGTGTGCCCATAACATAGGAATTAACATGATCTCCAATCATGCCCAGACTACGCCAACCACCAAGATACACGTGGTTTTCACTCGTATCGATGACATGCTGACCACTTTCATTGATGTTCACTCACTTATCATCTCTTTGAAATTATGGATCAAGGCATTCACAGAAAACAAGATATACCAAACTTAAACCAAGAACATGACAAGAATGCGATACCGACACGGGTAACTTTTTCATGTCATGATGAGACCAGGTACAAGAAAGGATCACTTTAAGCACATAAGCTTCCTGTTACCTGAAACACTTAAGATAAAGACGTGAAACACTGAAAACACATATATATAAAAAATACAAACAAGTAAAACTAACATATAAAAAGGCATCGCACTACTTGTCTCAAACAAGTAACTGCCTACGTACCCCCAACAAAGATATATATATAAAGCTTGGTACAGGGGATCAGACGCCTCGTAGTTCGGTTAGAGGGTCCACTTGGCACACAAGTACTAGTGAACCCAAATCACACCTAAAAACTAGGTGGAAGAAGAAGTACTAGAACACACCCTCAAACATAGATGAGAAAAAGGATCAGGTGGTCTAATAACATGAATTACAGGTAAACTATCACAAAGGGATTTATAGGATAGTTCAGTAGCAATACCTGGGACACTCAAGCTCGATGAGTGACCATCACCCTCAAGAGAACACATAAGAACCTTAGATGCTTGCACATTATGCACATTACTCAAAGAAGTTTTCTTAGGTTTCCATACTTGCACAATTCTCTTTTGAGGTGAATACTTCTTGAGAGCATACTCAAGATTTTTCTTCTTGGCTTCAAAATGAGTGAGTTCTTTCCCTTTAGGAGAAATTCTAGCCATAAGCGCCATACAAGTATAGGTATAAACATTATGAACACTCTGTGAACTAGAGGCGGTAGGAATGTCACTGACATGAGTGTCAGAGGTGCTCTGCTTCTTAGGCCGCCAAACTGAGATGACTTTCTTCTGAGAGGACTTGATAACCAAGGATTCAAGAATCTTAATTTTAGCTTCAAAGAAAGCCACGGTTTTTCTCAAATCAGATTCTATATCTTTCGTCTTGTTAGCTTGCCTTAATCTGCAAAAACTCTGAATGTGTCCTGACTCCCCACAATAATAACAAAAGATAGAACCAATCGATCTGTGAGTGTGAGGTCTTCTCGAAGAACTAGTAGCTGGAACAAATGAAGGCTTTGCAGCTTTAGATACGGAAGGAGCCTTGTAGCCAAGCTCGGACTTGTCATAAGATCTCTGAGACTTCTCTAGTATATCATCCAGTTGTTTAGAAGCACTCACTTCTTTGCCTTTAGAAATCTCATTCTTCAACTTAGTCTTTAGCTCTTCATTTTCTTTCTTGAGTAATGCAAGTTCGGCTGCAAGAGCATTAGACTTAAGTAAAGCTTCATCTCTATCCTTCATCAACTGAGTCCTTAGATCTTCATTCTCTTGCTGTAATATTACAAGTTCGGCTGCAAGATCACTGGACTTAGGTGAACCTTTATTTCTTCCTTCCTTCTACTGTGCATTCTCCTCAGTCAATTCTCTTATATTGGCCTTACTGAGTTTCTGACGCTCGACCATTTAAGATATTGTTCATAGAGCTCGTTGTATGACTCTTGTAGAGTATCATAATCTATACGTTCAATATCTTAATCATTACTGTCACTGTCAGAGGTCTCACATCTTGTGGTTTCATTTACTTGAGGACGATGCACCATGAAAGCTCGATGAGTAGGAATGGCCTCACAGCCAGAGGTGTCAAAATCACTATCGGACGAAGAATCACTATCGGATGAAGAGTCTCTTTCTCGGTTAGGTCGCATAGCAATAGCCTTAGTAGCATTGTTAGAGCATACTGTGGATATATGCCCAATGCTACCGTAAGTGAAACACTGTCTTTTATCATTGGCTTTGACTTTCCTTCTATCATGCCCATGTGAGTCTTCATCATCGTTTGTTGATTCTCTGAAAGATGATCTATACATATCAGGAAGTTTTCTCCCTTTTTCACGAAACATGTTTAGCTTCCTAGCCATCATAACACGTTCATCATGCTCACAATAAGATTTCATTGCAATCTTCATCTCGAATGTCTAAATAGAACCACCCAGTTCTTTCAAGTCGAGCTTCCCAACATCTTTTGATTCTTCAATAACTATAACTTTGGGATCAAACTTGATTGGGAGAGAACGAAGAATCTTTCTGACTATCACAGAATCATCAACCTGCTGGCCTAAACCCCACATGGAATTTGTGTAGTCTTGTAGTCTGTGCTAGAAATCCCCAAACTTCTCAGAGTCTTCCATTTTCATTCTTTCAAACTCACTGGTCAACATCTGCAACTTGGAGTCCTTAACTTGGGTGGTTCCTTCATGTGAAAGTTCTAGAATATCTCAAGCTAATTTTGCCGTCTCACATATCATGATGGACTTAAACTCCTCAGAAGATATGTCGCAATTGATAGCATTTAGATCTTTGGCATTTGCATGACATTTTGCTTTATCAGTGGTTGACCATGTATCAATAGGAGCAACTGTAGTGACCGGCTCGCCATTTACAACTAAGGTGAAAGTTGGTTCTGCATAAACATTCTCTACAACATCCCAACACAAAGGATCAAGTTGACTTTAAAAACATTTTCATTCTGGCCTTCCAGAAAGTATAGTTTTTACCATCAAAAAGAGGTGGCTTGTTCACGGCGCACCCCTCAGTCGTGAACATCATTGTGTGGATCGTTTTCTCAGGTGTATAAACCTTGAATGAGCAACTCGGCTCTGATACCAATTGATACTTCTACACAATGGTGCCCAAGCACTAGAGGGGGGGGGGTGAATAGTCTATTTAAAAAACTACTTAACAAAGATCACCCCCAACTGTTGAAACAGATACAAATAGAAACTAACAGAGATATGCTTAGGATAAAAGATGCAGAATAAAGAGTTCAAACTAAGCAATCCTATCAACTAACAAGCAAGATATCATGATAAGGAAGGTAAAGCATGATGAGATGAGCAAAAAAATGTAGTTGAGAATCTCTACCACAACTACCTCACTCTAGTCCTTGGAGTTTTGCCTCCTTAAGAGTGAGTTTGTGAAAACTCAAACTCTAAGACTATGTAACACCCAATACTTTTACAAGTAGTCAAAAACTTCTTGAGGTGGGTAGTGAAAGAGGCACTCCCACCTTCCGGTTTAAGAACAACCAACTAGAGGATAATGAGTATGTGATATAGATCTCTAACCACAAACACAAAGAATATAAGAATAATCATAAGAACAAGAAAGCAGATCAAAGACACAAGATGTATAGTGGTTCGGCTAATGTTGCCTACTTCCACTCTTCAAGTCGCCTCTTGCTGTAAACCCCCTCTTTTAATTTCATGCAAATTGGGATCTATTGATAATTAAGTAATTTGATGCAAGTCCTGGACCAAGGGTTTAATGCTAAATAATAATGAATTGTGAACTATGGGTTGATTAGTTAATTTGGAAAAGAGTTTGATGTGATCCGGCCCAATTAGTATATATTAATTAGCCCATCTATATATTTAGGGCATGTGGGGTTGTATAGTATTCTTTTGTTTAAAAAAAAATAATTAAAAGAGAAAAGTGGTTGCGGCAGAAGAGAAAGCGAGAGAAAAAGAGAAAGTGGGCGGCTGTGTTGTTGGGAACACAGTAAATCTTTTGTGACTACTTGATGATTTGATGATATGCATATAACTTTTTGAACTTTATATATATTTATATACCTTTTGGCAAAATTTATATGGTCATATAGTCAGCACAGCACACGTGGGTATTTGGGTTATTAGTTGTTATGGTCAAACTGATAGTACATAGATTATTTGATGAGATATTATGGACAGGTACTGTGTATATTTCTGTGTGGGTAGTTGGGTTATTAGTTGTTAATGATTAGTTTTATGTGATGAGTTTTATTTGAAACGTATTTTTTTTACAAGTCTATATACATTGAAAAGCTTTAGGCTAACAGTAAATCTTTTTGATTTATATATTTTTGAAAAGTATATAAATTTCGGAAATTTATTATAGGCAGTGTATTTATTTAAATTTTTGTTGTCAGATCTATGCAACACCGAATTTTGTTTTTTTACTGTCTGTATTAATGTGCACTATGATAACATGGTGATTATTTTTGGAGATATATTTAGAACATATCATTTTCTGAATTTTGAGAAAAACAAAGCGAGTAATGCCTTTGAAAATGGCTCGATAATATCATGGATGGTATATGTAATTTCGATTATGGAAATACAATAATGAAATGAATTTAGGAGGGTATAAGAAATGGAATATTTCATATGTTTAATTTATTGACATTTGATGATTACTTGGTTGTTTAGTTGTCTAGTTATTAGTTGCCCAAGCGTTAGTACATTTGCCGCACCTCTAAAATTAAATTAAGATTATTAGGAAGTCACCCTAGACGGCTTAGCCTGCAGGTAGACACTTAGAATGATTTTTGGGTATTTCCTAGACGGCTTAGCCTGCGAAATTGACCCTACAGACCTTCATGGCCTTCGGGGTTGGTCTGGGCGCCACATAGTAAAGCTCAAGGGAGCTAATAGGAGTCATGTAATTAGGCGTACGGGAGGCTAGCCTAAACTTGCAGATGATCACCCATTTGGGTTTTGGTTTCCTCGTAGCGGTTCCTAACCATGACAAGGCACACTGGTGATGTGTGGTGATGGCAAATGTGTGGAGTGCATCCTGTGGGAGGTGTACTAATGATTGGGTATTGGTTGTGGATTTCTGAGACTTGTAAATGTTTGTGTTTGGTTAAAAATAATAGTTGGTGTTATAATGTGTAATATTGGAGATGCCATGAAATATATGCATATTGTTATTGTACTAATTCTGTTTTGCAGGAGGATAGGTCAATTAACATTTCTTGCAAGGCGAGACCTATCCTTACAGGAGGTGCAGTTCCAGGTAAGGTATTTTATTTACAGTTAGGATTCTTTTAGTTAAATATAAGAGAACCGCGGAGTTCTGTGTTTTTATTTGTTTTTGGGAATAGAGTTCCCTACCTTGTCTGCTCATACCAGCATTCTTTATGCTGACCCATGTTGCTTATTTTGCACGTGGGTACGTATCCTTATGGAGCGTAGGCGGAGGAGAGCAGCGTGTTGATATAGCTAGAGAGCAGCACCAGGAGGCTCGTGTGGAACCGGAAGTTCGTGAAGCTTGATTATTTCAGTAGGTCATAGCTTTTTGTTTCAGTTCATAGTTTATGTTTAATCGAGGAAGACAGTACCTCAGTAGGAGTTGAATATATATTCTTTGGAGTTGTTTATTAAGGTTTTGGAGTTTTTGTTTAATTTATGGAGATTTAGTTGAAAGTTTGAATTAATTGTGGATTATGAAGTTAAAGGATCTTTACTATTTGTGCAAATGTTATTTAGATTACTGTTGCAATCCTTTTTATTTAATTAGGGTCGTGACACTTGCTATTATGACAAATCCAAAGCCTTGGTACACCTCCAACAACTCTACACCATTCCTATAGTTTTAATTTGATCTAACTTGAAAGTTGTAGAGATTTTTCCCAAAAGTCTCTCACCTTGAACTCCTTCTCAAGGGTTTGCACTCACTTGTGCCCTAACAAGATAAAATCACTTTAAAGGTCACACCTTTGGTAATGGGGGTTTCTCTCTTGATAAACTCACTTTATGGGTTTGATAGAGAAGAAAATATTTAGCTCACCATGGGTTCATAGAATACCCATTTATAACATTCACTGAACTCTCACAAAGATTAGAAAGATTGGATTGAATGAATAGAAGGAAGATGGAAGATTTCTCTCAAAATGTCTTTCTCTACAAACTAGGGTTTGTCACTTGATGCTCTTGAAAAAACTAACCAAATCCTTATGTTTTCCATCTTCAAGTGTTGCTTTTATAGTCAAAACCCCAATAGATCCGTTGGTCAAAGTCAATTGACCAACTTATTGATCGAGAAAACCGGAGAAATTAAAACTGAACCGGAGCCAAAATACTGAAAATCCCGTCAGTCAGTCGACTGACTATTTAAATTACTGGAATGCCATTGATGGTCAGTCAACTGAAGGGAAAGCACACACCTCCATCATGTTGGTCAGTTGGCTGAAGGGAAAGCACACACCTCCATCATGTTGGTCAGTCGTCTGACCTTCATGCCCAGTCAACCTCTTAGTCATTAGTCGACTTATGTTTAAATGTGCCCTGGCTTGACTCGGTTCTTCCCGGTTGTCTTCAGCTCTGAAGCTTCCCGGACACTTATACAACAAGAATTTGACCTAATACAAAGACTCATAACTTTACATTACATGTGAAATATCCGTTTTACCCTTGTTTGTCACAATTCACAAGATATAACATTTACAGGAAGTTTGCGTAGTTCCATTCTGGGGGTTTTGGTAATCGTTGATATGAATAGATAGCTTATATATATGGATCTCTCGATCTATCAATACAATTACAGACAAGTTGGTTAAGCATATGGGTTGTTGAACACATGATTTTTTATGTGGAATTTGTGTGGCATAGGGACAATAAAAAGATCTCAGGTTCAACAAGGGAAAAAAAGTGTTATAACTAGGGGCGTAGATTTAATCTGAAATTCCGATTTTTTCGATTTTCGATCCTATTTTTTTCGAATTTGGAACACAATATACTAGCTCCGATTTTCGATTTTATTATTTCTGATTTTTCCAAAATATATTGGAACCGAATTGGAACTAGTTTTATAATTCCGATCCGATCTGATTTCCGAAATTTTTTATGATTTAAGGTATTTTATTAAAATTTACATGGTGTTGTTCTATAATTTCATCTTACGGAACATTAATTATAAAACATTCTTGGTGCAGTTAGATCCAAGATATGTGTTGTTTTAATAATAAATTGGCTTATAATAAAATGACTCTTATTACAATATTTATGTAACGACCCGGATTAATAAAACATAAACCCGGGCCACAACAATTTCTAACTCAAACACTCGTTCCAACAAAAAATCTAATAAAGTACAACTAATCCAAAAAATTATACAAAGTAACTTACATTACAAAATAGATGAATACAACTTTCAAGTCAAAGTACAACATGGTAATATCGAAGATCTCTAGTGGTTCCAACATGCGTTCTGTCGCAGCTCAATAGCTTTAACATGTCCTGTCTGCATTCCAAATGGGATTCCAAATGGAACACACCCACGTGCAAAACAAGCAACATGGGTCAGCATAAAATGCTGGTATGAGTAAACATGGGGAAATCTCTTCCCACCAATAAATAATGAAACAAATATAAAGTACCAATCTATAAATAATAACAAGATAAACATCAAATGAATGACAATTCTTCCATGCTAAAACAATAATTCATACACTGCAATCATACCCTTCTCGAACGTTGCTAATATATTAAATTATTTATCCATGTGATACTAATAAGTTTAATTTCTATTATTCAACTTCAACGTAATGATTATAGTGTTACTGATCGATAAGAAAAGAAAATACATTACCTATACAGCAACAGTCTTTAAGGATAGGTTTGTCCACCTGCACCAAATAAATTAGTTAACCTATCCACCTGCAAAATAGAGTTAATGCATAATAGACAAATATAACCTGAAGACAAATAATAACACATACATGTTCTCTGTTCACAAACACTTTGTATTCACCATAAATTACATTTCGTTCATCCAAACTATTAATAGTGAATCATCTCATCTTTTCAAAATTTACAATTAATTAAAACGACATGTTAAATTCTTAATATTAATTTCCACCATACATAAACATCACATTTCTTCCACATAACTATAGTTACTTCAATTTATTCAAACATACAATTATCTACAAAAATCTTTGATACTAAACACTACGAATCTCATAATAAACTTTACTATCATTCCAAACAACAAAACCCAAATCACAAAACCACATCCTGGCTTCTAACTATGCCCAATCACTAGTACAACTCCCACAGGATGCACTCCACACATTTGCCATCACCGCACATCACCAGTGTGCCTTGTCATGGTTAGGAACCACTACGAGGAAACCAAAACCCAAATAGGTGATCATCTGCAAGCATTGGCTAGTCTCCCGTACGCTTAATTACATGACTCCTATTAGCTCCCTTAAGTTTTACTATGTGGCGCCCAGACCAACCCCGAAGGCCATGAAGGTCTGTAGGGTCAATTTCGTAGGCTAAGCCGTCTACCCAAAATATCTCTAAGTGTCTACCTGCAGGCTAAGCCGTCTAGGGTAACATATAATTTCCACAACCTAATCAACAGGTGCGGCAAATGTACTAATGCTTGGGCGACTACTTACACTAACAGACAAAATAAGCGACACTCGCAAACAAAATAAACATATCAATTTCAACATTCCAAGTTCATTTCATTTTCCATTCCGTTCGAATACCACCTATGGGTATTAAGCCATTTTTTGGCGTTCATCCATTTAACCTTCCAATATCTTTTTAACATAATATGCGACACTTTTAGCACTATGTCTAAAACAAACAAAACCAACCAATAATCACACAAGTATGAATCATCAAACAACTCAAATCTCAATCCAGGTCAAGTTCATAGCATTTTCTCCCTCATATACCATCCATTGGTATTGAGCCATTCCAAGGCGTTCATCAATTTACTTTTTCCATTATTTTGAACATAAAATAAATCCAATGATATGCCATGATATAATAATCAACCTCAACAAATGACAAACTTATCCCAATTCACACAATAGCATTGATTTTTCAAAATTCATACCTACTAAAATATTTACTGAAAATAGACTAATTTTGAATATAATTCAAATATTCTAATTAGTATAAAAACATCAAGCCATTTCGATGAACAAAAGATAATTAGACAATTATATTTCTCAGACTTGGCAGATTTCTGAAAAAGTAATAACAATAATATTCGCCAGACTTCTCTCATATTTTACACAATGTTAGCTTCTTAATTTCAGATATTTCTGAACATGAAACTTATAGTTTTAAATGTCTAGTTTCCAAAACAGTTAAAATCATCTAAAAGTATTGAGTAACGAGTTCTCTATGAATTTTCTACCAAAGTCGCGCAAACAGAAAATTAACAATAAACTGTACTGAATAGCCTGTGAACAGTGACGGTTTTCGAATTATTAAATGATATTCCTTACACAATGGTGTCCAATACACTAGGGGGGGTGAATAGTCTATTTAAAAAATATGCTAACAAAGATCACCCCCAAGACACAACACAAAGGCAAACTGTCACTTACTCAGAGTAAACTGACACTAACTAATATGCTTCGGATAAACAAATACGGAATATAAAAGATAATCCTAAGCAAGATCACACAAGAGTAAAACCAACACACATATAATAATATGATGAAAAACTATGGAGTTAGTTTTCAATCTCTACACTAAGTATCAACACAACCTCCTAGTCGTTAGATACTTGTTCAACTAGATTAAGATGAGAAAATCAACCTTAATCAATGAACTAAGTAATCCAACTCTAGTTCTTGATTTGTTGTGGAGTTGAGGGGGTGAGTAGAAAAAGAAGCACTCTCACCCTTTCCTTGACCACAATACAAATCAACTAGAATATTGGTTTGATGAAAGGTAGAGATTTCCAACAAGGCAAACAACAAAGCAATAAAGAAACTTAAGTAAAGGAAGCAAACCCCACAAGACAAGATTATAGTGGTTCGGCAAATGAAGCCTACATCCACTCTCCAAGTACTTCCTTTGTATTAAGAATCCCAAAGCTAAGGTGAACCTCCTCTAGCTCTACACCACTCCCATTAGTGTTGGATTACAACTTGAAAGAAATGAAGACAAGTCCCTTAGTCTTAAACCAAGATTCCACCTCTTGGATTTGTAGTAGGGTGTAGTCCCAATTATCCTAACCTAGATTTACAATCTAGGGTTTTCCACCAATCTTGTTGAAGAACAAATTAGGTTTTTATCTCTCTTGAAGAACTCACTAAATGAGTAGATAGAGATGAAGATAAAGCTCTCAATGGGTTTATATCAATACCCACATACAATCATTCACCCAACCTCACTTGGATTGGAAGAATAGAAATGAGTAAATGGAAGGAAGATGATGATTTCTCTCTTAAGGCTTCTCTCACAAAATTAGGTTTTTGTCTCTTGAAAGCTCTTGATGAAATGAACAAAATCCTTAGAGAAATCCTCTTGTTTATGTTGCTTTTATAGTCAAAACCCTAAAGGATCCGTTGGTCAAAATCAGTTGACCAACTAGGGTTTTGACCGAGTGAACTAGGAGTGAAAAGACCAAACTGGGCTGAAATTACTGCAGATCCCGTCAGTCAGTCGACTGACTGCCAAATTACTATTCATACCCCTCAAGGTCAGT
>JABWDY010000456.1:2190-14170 GCA_013358455.1 Thalictrum thalictroides | reverse complement strand
TGCGGGGTTTGACAGTTTGACTTGGTCGCCATGGCTCTGTAGGTCAAATGCTAAGGTGGCCAAACCAAATTTTGTGGACATACATTTTTTGTATGTCCACTGCACAACAACTTATTATTGGTCCACGTATGTAGTAACGGTTTATTAACTATTTATTAGATAGTTAATTTAATTGTTTATCAGATTATTAACCTACGTGGACCAATAAAATGATGTTGTCCCGTGGACAGACAAAAAGTGTATGTCCACAAAATCGGACTATAAGGGGGCACGTGGTTCAAAACTTCAAACAAGGTTTCTTCGACATATTCACTACCAATTGAGTATCTGGTTCAAGTGGATGGATGGTGATGCAAGTATATCGTCAATCACCTGCAGTTTTTGCTGTGAAGGTTAAGGTCTTATTTTGGGTTTTCTGCTTGATTTGTTCATTTGTTGTTTAGAGCATAAACATACCAATTGAGTTCACATAATTCATGAGTACATGGTTTTGGTAGCCAGTGACAAAAGGATGTTTGGTTTAGGATCTCATGAACACCTTAATAATATAAAAACATCAACAATCAAAACTAACCTTCTTCCAGTTCTTTGTAATCAATTGACAGAATCAGGGTAATCGAAAGTCATGTCTTATCGTAATTCCAGTAAGTATCTAAGGTAATACGAAAAGGGAAAAAGAAACTTCGAAATTTGACTCAATCAACTTTTCTTCAGCTCAAATGAGAAATCATTCCTTTACATTTCTCGGTATAGTTAGATTTATATTGTGCGATTTATTGGTTAAAGAGAACAACAGATTCTCTAACAGTATATGTAAACATACTAGGAAGAAGAAATGACAGACATCTTCCTTCCAACCTGCTTCCACACTCTTGAGATTGATAATTGGTCGGTGTATACAAGATGATTCAATGACCTTTCAATCTGTCCGAATTTCATCATTGTTGTCTGTGACATCTGCCTCTGTTGTAGGAATTTGATTCATTGTGAACCTCCAACTGTCCCCTTCTTCTATTTTCCATTGTTTCTTCAGTTCATCAATAGCCTTAGATGCTGCGATAGAAATAGCTGGGTTGCTGTCTTCTGCCAGTCTCTGTCCATGGAACCATTATTTTTCTGAAGCAAAGGAAAGAGGGTAGCTTAAATTTTCTAAACAATAGAGAGGATTTACCTGTAAGGCTCCCATGCCTGCATTTCCAAGAGTCCACATGGATGGAGCTGCTGTCAAGGCATTGGCTAGAGCTTGCCTACAGAAAGCAGAAAACCGACAGAAGATTATTAAAGCAGAATGAAAAGTAGGTAATGTAGACCACAAACTTCAACATTTCTAGCAATTTGAACTAAGAAGAGTATAATTCCTGGACCCAGAGGAAATATTTGAGGCAATTTCGTTGAATTAAAGATGGAGTGTAAAAAGTACTCCAGATGAACAAATATAAAAGGTAAACTAAATTTCCCAAACAAAATGCAAAATCCTTTTGGCAAATGAAATCTACATAATAATCAAACATTTTTGTACGACGATTTCATATTTTCAACAATGAATTATAGGGGAAGAAAAAAAAAACCATTTTTCTAACAATTACACCAGGAGAGAGTTTACCTTGTGCTCACGTCAGGGGAACTTGAGCACTCCGCTAATAACGAAACACTCCTTTTACTATCCATTGCATCAAGATCTATGAGAGTAGCCACTACCAATTCAAGCTGCATGACATAAAAGAGGTACATCAACACAAAGGGCTTAAAAAAAATGTACATCTATGGCACCATGATCTCAGATCATGCATCAAGAAATATCAAACCTCTTCAGGATCAGTGTAGTCAATTCCATCAGCTTCAGAGAGTGCAGATGCCATACTCCAGTAAGCCTCCTGCAAGTTTCACCAAATACATACAAAATTGGCATTTTCACGTGCGAATTATAAAAAAAAAAAACTTGGAACTATCATGCATAAATACCTGAATGGCAGTTATACGATCAGTAGAGACCCCCGAAGATAGAAAATCAACAGTCTTTCCATTTTTTTCAAGGATTATACTCATCATGTCATCAGCAGATAGTTGTTCCCTACACAGAGGACTGCATGAATAAACACCAGCAATTTGTATGTCAAGGCTATAATGCTTTGGAGCTACAATGCAAAAAGTACACAGTACACAATCATTAAGCTACATAACAAAAAATAAGAACTTACATAGTATACATCTTGCTGACCATCATGTCGTGAATGTTTTTCACAAACTGAAAGACCACAAAGAAACTGTATCTCAATAATGGTTTTAACTTTTAATTTACTATGCCATACCTATTGTCAATGTATGGTAGGTTGTGCAGTTGAGTTTATGTACTGAAAGGGCGAGACTTTACCAGAACCACACAGATGAAAAAAATGAGAGAATTAGCCGCAGTGCCACACTAACTGGACACCTCCTTGATTTCAACTAGTCAGTACTACAATGACTTCCATTCTACAGAATATACCTCTAAAGCCATGAAGGAATCTTCCATAGCACGTCGTTTAGCCAAGGAATCAGCACGCCGTAAATCAGCCTAAAAAGGAAAAAAAAAACAAATATAGTACTTCAACAGAAATGCTTAATGGTTTTCCTCCACATATTATAGTTGTATGTAATAACATAGTTAGTTGTATGTCTGCAGGTATGAAATTTAACAATACCATCAGTTAAGCAAAATAAACAAATAAGTTCTGTCATTAGACAGTTGTAAACATGCTTCTTCAGTAGCCCTCGGGGAAGTATGAATTGAAGCACCAAGCAACAAGCTCTTTTTGAGATTCTATTATACATTCTACCAGGGCTATGAGAAGGATTCTATACAAATTCAAAAGGTTAAACAGCCAATTTACCCTTGCCATTCAAGGTATACTACAACAATTATGATAGTAGTCGTAATTGTATACAGCAACTCTCATTATGGTGTCCGGATAAAACAGCTTAACAAAAAACACACCTCTAAAGCGCCATTGTTCCAATGTTTGTCTGCAGCACTTTTCAATTTGGATTGTGCTTTGTCTTGGAGGATCTGGCAGCGAATACGAGTAATTAACATAGAATGATAGAAGCAATTGTTTTATGTAGAAACAATAATTAGATGATTTGGAAGTGCGCACTCTTGCTATTTGGTGTAGACGTTCAGCTTTTTTCTTTACTCCATGGTCAATCTTCTCTGTTTCCTCTCTTGCCCGAGCTGACATCATTAGATAGAAGTACAAAATAACAATGGTATAAGATTAGACCACAACAAAGTTAATAGGCTATATTGCATAATTAAAAGGATGAAAACTAGCTTACCATCAAGTTTAAGAAAACCCAAACTAAGAACTTCAACATCTTGACATGCACGATCATTCAACTTCATTATACCACTGAATCATAACCAGAACAAGGTAAGTAAAAAAGAACGGCAGAATGATAAAACAACACCATGCACAAGACTCTTGATATTCAACAAAAGGCTTGTAAGAAACCTTAATAAAAATTATTGATATCTGAATAACGTCAATTTATCGAGCTTTTACAAAATCTGTTTAACAAGATTAGTGGAAATTAGACGTTACCGTGAAAGCAAGACCATGTCATTACGAGCCCTTTCATTTACAAACTTCACATCATTGTAAACGAAGTTACAAATTTCGGCCAAGCCCTGACTTGAGCGGGTAGAAGTGTGTTCAGACAAACTGCCAACTTCTTCATGTCCTCTATTTGTTCTGCCACAAGATAAGAATGTCCATATATGTGATAGTAGGTCTTAACATAAGGCATCAGCAAATACGACGCAGTATATATATATATCAACATCATCATTTGATTTTAGTTGAAAATTCCATACCTAGACACATCTGAGTAGTCTTTGGAGCGTCTGACACAGTGTTTCGCTTCAGTATTCTTTGTTCCTCTAGAGTGGCACATGAAAGAATTCTCCTGGGGAACAACATAAGTACACGGCTTTCCATACACACTAGATAATCCATCAGAATTGAAACTCAAATTATCTGTAAACAAGCGTCCATAACTTGGTCTTCGCAACTTAAATTTGTGAACTATAGTATGTGATCCAGTATGCTGTATTGCTTTGGAACAAGATTTAATAATTCTACATGATTCAGTGATATTAGCACCATTAGTCCCCATTGGACCACCGGAAATTCGGCTTGTAGAAAGTGACATGACATGAAATTTGTCAAAATTAGTTTGATCTTATTCTGCAGTCTACACCGCGAAAATGAAAATCTGGTAGCAACCAATTACCTTAGGTAAAGATATCCCTGAAATAATTAAAGGCCATCTTATCAAAATTCAGACAGAATCTATGAGAAGCAGGTAATCTTTTTAAGTGTTATAACTAAATTATACCAAACGTAATAGATTAAACTAAACACTGTTAAAGGGTCATTACAGAGAGATAAGCATATTAATTGTAGCAATATTCAAGAAAATATTCAATGATTAAGGATAAAGAGGAAGAACAATTGCATTCAAAATCAATGAATAGGCCATTAAAATCATTCATGGAGAAAGAGAAGAAAGCTTACTTGATGCAACCTGCACTTTACTTACTTACTCCATCAAGTAAAGATAGAGAAAACACACAAAGTAGAGAAGAGTAGGTAGTGAAAAAAAAAAGAAGAAGAAGGAATCATACAAAGAAAGTGGGAGGAAACTACATCCACAAGCTCAGCTTGTGGCCCTCTTCTGGCCAACATTAACCAAAACAAAGGAATTATGGGTTGATAGAGAGACCTATACATTCTTTGAACCTGAGGTCCATATTTACCAACTGCCCAGTGCCATAGTTGTACCAGATTTATTCACTAAACTATGCCTGTTAATGAGGGCCATGCACCTATCCACACACATCAAAAATGCCAAGGCCCAACAAGAGAAATGGCCATGTGGCTGTTCCTCAAAGTATCTAGATAATAATCAAATACATGTAAACCATTGTTCATTTTTGTGTGATAAGCAATCAGTCGACATACATGAAAACTGAACCAAGAGGATAAGGTGACTTAGATATAGAACACACAAAAATATGAATTGCTCACTGAGCTATTCATCTGCCAGGGTCTTGCCATCTCCTTTCCATTCCAGTTGTAAGTTTCATTCTACTCCCATTGCATTGAAAGGTAAACAACAGCCTACTGTTCTGTCCCAAAATCATGAAAATCAGGAGAGATTATTGGTACAAAAATCATCACTATACCGCGAGGGTGGGTTAAAGCCTACGAACCAGTTCTGGTGCCAGAAGACAGCCAGTTTAGCAATTCAAGTCGGAGCCTTTTTAGCTGCTGTAAGTTTTGGAATCGCCTTTTCTTTAAGCAGGTTTATTCCAAAATGATATTTTTGATGTTGAGGTTGTTATAACAGGTTGAACAACCAGCATTGGCAGTGACCGGAGTAAACAATGAAGAAGATCTATCATGGAAACTTATACAATTAGGAATAGTTGCATTCTGGTACTTGCTTATCATGCCGGTGAGTTGCATCTTTAATGTTTATTGCAACTGATAGAATAACTGATCATGTATATGACAAAAATGTTTGCAATTCTTGTGCATGACTTGAAGCCAATCCTCCTGAACTGGCTTAGACTCAGATGGTACAAAAGGATGCTCTTGGAGATGTATTTGCAGTTCATGTGTGTGTTCTTGTTCTTTCCAGGGTGGGTAGCCCTCTTTCCAAAAAAAAACTCATACCTATTGTTGTTTATTGCAAAACAATTACTTATTTACTTACTTGCTTTACTCTGCAAGCCTGTGGTTCACTACAGCAAAAGTTCATTATACATAAACTCTTTCATTGATGCTTAATGTTTTCGTTTAACTGATTTACTTTTCCTTCCCATTTCCAGTATTTTGTTATGGGCACCATTTGTCAACTTCAGGCGGCTCCCTCGTGATCCAACCATGAAATACCCATGGTCAACACCTCAAGATCCTTAATTGACTCCTCTCCCAGTCATCTTAATCAAGCTGCAGAAAGTCAGTTCATAATGGAAGACATTAAGACACAATAGCACAATGCATTGCTGCAGGCCTGTAGTTAGTGTAAAATATATTGTATACACCACATTTTGAATCTTTGTCTTAAAATGTATGGTAGTAGTACATATCTACTGATATTTTACAAGTCGAAGTTACAAAATAAAAGTACGAGAGCTGACTATATTTCACTTTCAACAATTTGAAATTGGACCTTATCCCAGGTGGCAACAACACTGGTAGCCACACAGGGGATGAAGGCAACACTCAGGATGCAGAACAGAGAGTAAGAACATAAACAAACCAGAGTAGGGATGACTAATTCAAATGGTGTTAATATAACCAGAGCAGGCAACACTAATGTAATTTTTTTCAATGCGCATTTGACATACCAAGGGCACACAAAAGTTGATCTGACATTCTGACTTGTCAAATGATCTAATGGAGGAAATTATTATGTCCCCATATGGCTGAATCCTTGCCGAACAGAAAATAGAAATAATTTCAAAATATTGTTTCCAGTTTCCAACAAATTTGTTCCAGCACTGGAACTAAAGATCCAATTTTAGTTGCCACGTTTATAGAGAACAGTGTTGCTACGACCGGTGCCAATATAAGTGGTATCAGTATATCACAAGTGACTACAAACATAAACAGGATACTCTGTCAAAGGGTGATCCACAGATTCACTGCTATGGTATGTATCATGTAATAAAATGTATCTATTAAAGATAATTTTAAAGCTTTTAAGAGAACAAGAAAGCTAAATCAAGATAATTTTAAAGCTTTTAAGAGAACAAGAAAGCTAAATCAGTACTTAGGACTCGAAACAAAATTCAGACAAACTCATAGCACTCTATACTGTTCACAACAAACTTTCACAGTTGTGACCATTATACCCTACTTTCCATTTTCACTAACATCTCGAGATTCAGCAAGGTCAACATAAATACCTCATACTCTGGCCTAATTTTGGGCTCATTTTTCAACTTACCTATCTATGCCGAACTTAGTGAAAACCATACAGCCTCTCCACTATGGTATCCCATCGCCTCCTGATTATCATCTCCTGAGTGTGCTCAGAAGGATTCGGATGAGCTAAACAACACAGACAGTTTGTTCAAGTCCCAGAACTCCATGTTCGGGGACATGACAAAAGCACCAACAGCCACAGCGACAACTCCAAGCAGCACGCTTTTCATGCATCCATGGCCACGTGATAAGCGTCCCAAGATGACCTTGCAGTACTTGTCTGCGGCCCAGAGGGTTGCTTGATTGCCTGCATCTTCTCCTTCAGACAATGCATTTTCATTCTGCAAAAGTACAAAACCAATATTAATCATATAGGTTATAACTTCTGCGTTATTAAGATGTTGCAATTCTTATATAGGCAAACATTTTCCCCAATGTATGGAAAAGTGAACCTGCGGATCTTATCGCTGAGCTGGTTGAGTGTAGAGTGTAGAGTGTCACTACCAAACAAAACATGAACAACAGCAGATAGCTGCTTACCTTCTGCCTGAAGTTCTTTATAGTCTCCCTCAGCGGATCAAGGGAAGCATGTTTAACACTGTGCTCCTTCCATTCTTCAGATAACTTTTTCAGAACAGCAACGCTGGCTTCCACATTATCCAGGTAGATCTTTTCCTGCATCCAACCAAAACAAAATCTCATGATCTATTCAAAAGGAGCATAAAATATCTCAGATTCATGGGAATGTATACAAACAGGATAGATGGTTTTTCGCTTTTCCTTTAATAGAGATACAAAGATAAGCATCACTCACCCACTGTTTGTAACAATCAGGATTCTGAGTCAAACACCAGATACCAATTGACGCTGCTTCATTAGACAGGTCAGGGACACCTGCAATTAACCATTGTATCTCAAGATCAGAGAGACAATTCAATTGATAAACTTCCTAATAATAAAGTACATAACAGAAGGCAGTTGGTTCATGCCACATACCATCTCCAGCCGCTTTGACTGCAAAAGTGAATATCTGCTGCGTTACTTGCTTCATTGCTTTGCTTCCAGGAGTACCAGCAAGAGCTAGCTCTTTTAAGGTAGGATATGCTGCCTCGAACCTTTCAGTAGCCTGCTCAGAAGCTAAATTCAATAGGGTGCCTAAAACTTGATTATTCGAGCAGCATTCCACTGCAAATATATGACAAAACCAGAAGTGATCCTCATGATACTGACCTTGATTCGAGCAGAAGGAGCAGGGAAGGTAGTTCGGATTAACAGCTCAAGAGCTGAAGGTGGCACCAGACGTTCACCCTTTCTGACAGCACCATTCAATAAAATCGAACGAGCTTTTGGAGCAGACAAAATTCTACAACCAAAACAGATAAACTTCAGACAACAGCTTAAAATATATATATTTTGATCTGAGCTAGATGTCTCATTCACACCAACCTCTCCAATAATTGCAAAATTAAGTCCCTTGACTGTGTATTACAAGATTTGGCGCTGATCACTGGGAATAGGTTATGTACCCATGAGTACAAACCTACAACTAAATCTCCCTGAGAGGCCTGCAAGTCAACAACAGTTCGTGTTAGACATAAAAACCACATATTCAATAAAATCTCGTGTTTACATCATATTATGTATTCTCACCTGAGCTATTACCCATAGAATAACCGGAAGTTTATCTTGTCCCTGATACTTTGGGTCTTCCCTTAATTTTGGCAATAGACTTATCAACACGTCAGGTTTTCGTCGTAAAGCCATTGCCAAAACCACAAATATTGCAACCTGAAGAGTCAAGAGGACATTGAACCTTAGCACAAAAGAAAGTAATATACATTGCCAATTAAAATACGCGAAAGTAAATCTTACAAATGATACATGAACACACAGAGATCCTCAAGAGCAAATGAGCAATAGACCTACTAAGGCTGGCATAAGGATAATATAATTTCATTAGTTGATGCATGCCAGTTCAAATAGGTTTCTGTATTAACTCTATACACCAAGTTTGGCACTTATAATTCTCCATAATCACAAGCATATAAGGACGCATTGCATGCTTTGAGCTACTTCTTAAGCATGGGAAGTATTTCATATCATCTTTTTATGTACAAAGGCAGTAAACAAGGACTAAAATCAAAGGAAAGTAGTTGCACAAGTACATTTCTTTGTAGGATACAAAACTCCTAATTATAATGAAACAACTGATTTGTGAAGGTAACTTTACAGGAATGATAATTTTCTAGTGGAAAAGGTTGATGTGGGACTATGGGAGTGGGTGTATCAGTTCAAACATCAATAAATACAGACCCATGCACAGTGCACACACACAAAAGGTAGTTCATTTAGCCACCTAATAACGCAATATGGCATATTCCCGTGTTTTCCCAATCTAGGACCTGCAAAGTGGCACCCTCTGCCTTTTCCACTCGGTCATCATACTATCATATTTAGTAGTGGCATTGCTACTTCAGGGATATTAAGAAAGCAATAAAGATAATTACAGTAAAGGTTTAAATTTTGAATTGGATATGCACACAAAAGACATATTTTTTTAGTTGGTGTATGATATCAACAATGGTATGTTAAAACTAATAAGTAAAGGAAACAACTGTTCTCGTCTTTATCAGCATTATTGTTTAATTAGGAAATATGATTCTTCTAAAACTTCATTAAGAAAGGAATGAACAATGTTATAAGCCTATTTCATTTTTCTTGTGTATCTCGCTCATCATAGCAATTCATATATGGTATATTATTATTTAGGCAGCTAATAAATAATAAACTATATGAAATATCGTTGTTATTTCCAAAAACATTAATTTATTAAGCAGCATATTACCTTAATTTAACTCTGACCCTCTATAGCAACAGCTATGGTGGTTTTTTCCATAAATCAACAAGGAAAAAACTATGGTCATGCAGGCAATATTTAGCATCAGAACATTTTGACATTAACAAGGCATTTTAAAGTGGACAAAGAAGCAATTAAAAAGTCAAGCATCACTCCTAGAGGAAATAATTGTTCATGAGGTAATTACGTGTTAGATTCTGAAAATTTCAACAAAACACACCTGAGCCTTCGATGAACCCTGCTGAACCACCTTTTTTGAGCCCTTGGTGACACCTTGATAATTTGCTAGGTCAGCAAAAATGGTATCTAACGACCACAAAATAAAAGAACCTAGAGCATCAGAAGATCTCTTGTTGATCCAGTCAGTTGACGTCTTGTATACAGCTTCAGGTACATCGTTCAGAGGTACCTGACGAGGTCATACACATAAGTTTTTTTGTTGTGACTTAATGCAAAAAAGTAATATGAAACGCGGTGTTACAGTCATACAGATCACTCATATAGTACAAAAAATCAATTTTCACAGATAACATACTTGAGGACTTAGATAACTTACAAAAATAAACCAAAAATAATAAGCAAAGTTTACGATAGGTGTGAATATTAACATTAATTCATAATTCCATTCAAGATTACAGCTTTAGTATGACAATGTGTGTGAAGACATGGACAGTCTGGTATCAAACAAACTCCATAAATTATAACAAGGCCAACTATATTGATTGTGCTTATCTAAATCACAAAAGATCCACAGTAGAACCCAGATCAACAATGAATGCTTGTTTGTCTAAAGAGATTATACAAATGAGAAACAATTGCTTCAGGACTTGGACCAATGATGACAATGCTAAAGCTGACATATTAAATGGATGACAATAGTTAAATTAAGCATCCATTCGAAATCTTTCGCCACTTTTCCATTATATACCGTATATGGATAAGGGTTGGTAACTGGTAAGTGATCAGAATTGAAACGAATTTGTTGCTAGGTAATGTCTACTTTTAAAACATATATTGTGCGAATAAGGTAAGTGGTTATTATGGAGATCGATATCAAGACTGTATCATGCAAGTGGGCTCCACTTCTCTTATAATGCTTAGCCTTTTGATGTGTTACTTCTAGTTTACACAAGTCTTGTCTAAAAGAAGTACTGGTATCATGAAAACACCTAATAGAATTAATTAATTAAGAATTTGCACCGACAAGTTAATTGTTACCAAAATTTATCAACTTCCCTTTTGTAGCAACAAAGAAACATGATTGGTACAAAAGAAAAAAATGAAATGCTATCCCATGGTATGCATGATCCACACTAATTTGACAGGAAAAAAATTCCAAATTGAAATACTTAAAAATAGAAAAATGTAATCTAACTCACATCAGCCAGCTTTGCAACAGTAGAGTCCTTGAACATTTTAGTCCATGGGAATTCAGCATTCTTAACAGATGAGAAGGCACGAGCAAAGTAATCAGCGAATCTCATGAGCTGAATATAATGTTGTGATTCATAAGACTCCTACAACAAATTTGTGAATCAAAAGTTAGAATCTCAAACAAAAACAACAGATTAAACACGAATTTTCGCATAAAATTTAAAACTTTTCACTGAAAATGAAATCTAAAAATCACTCACCGAAACCTCAATAAGAAACTGCTCAAGATTTTCAGCATCAATTTTGGAAGCCGCTTCTGCAACAGTAACCTTGATCCTCTTAGGTTTCTTCTGTTTAGGTTTTTTAGATTCAACCTTTCCATTTTCAACAATTTCATCACCATCAGATTCATCTTCATCATCAGAACGCTGCTTCGATCTAGCTATTCGACTTGCGGATGCTTCTTCCGCGGCTTCTTCTGCAGCTTTCCTCTGCAATTCTAGGTTACGGCGACGTCTCTCATCTGCATGTAGTTCAACAGAGCTAAAAACATTTGATTTGTTATTAGAAACGCTATTAGAACGGAGATCTGCATTAGAACCAGAAGTCTTTGATGTTTTCTTCTGGCGTTTAGGGTAAATCACGGTTTGCCAACCATGATCAGAGCTTTTGTTAGCGTTAATGGCGGCCTTTTCTTCTTCTTCAATTGAAATTTGTCTTTCTTCGTCCATGATATTGAGAAACTGTTTGAATTTCGATTCGGGTTTTTTTT
>JABWDY010000435.1:5650-17838 GCA_013358455.1 Thalictrum thalictroides | reverse complement strand
TATTGAATACAGATGACACAGTCACTTATAAAATATGACGGGGTGGCCAACACACTCAGACTCACCATACACTGCAGACCCAGCAGAAAGCAAATAGACCAGCAAACCAGAAAGAGGGAGAGACCTCAGCCTATACCAGGTGTAGGCAGAAAACCAACCACTGTACCAGTAGCAACCGGGCTCCTCGATCATGACCATGCATGTCAGAACTCCGTCCCAATTAGTTGACAGGTCCCTGGATCTGTAATTCTTTCAACCAACCCATATACCACACCAATACCAAGCAAGTGCCTTGACTTCGAGCTCCATCTTAGTAATCTACACCTCCGCTTCACCAAACACCTTCCAATTCCTGTGCAGCTGTGCTTCCAAACAGTCCATAAGACAACATATGGGAGAAACCGGCCTCCAGACATGCACCATCAAATCATTCCCCGTCTTAACAGGCCATGCACGAAGCCAATAATGGATCAAAACTTGGTTTTATCTACCAACACATTGGCCTAATGATAGTGAAACTTGGTCACAATGTGGAAAGCTAGGGGTTGAAAGTGTTTCAAAACATTGACATAGAACCTTCCTTTATACTAGTATTTTCAATTCCTTTCAGCCCCATCTTGACAATCCCATACAACCACAATACATAGGTCCTACTATTTGGATACCACTTGTAAGAGCAATGTAGATATATGCCTCACCTCATCAGTAATCAGACATCAATTATGGAGTTGGATCCAACTGCACGGACACTAAGGGTATGTTTATAAGTGCAGGACAATGTTCATAGACTGCATGAAGCGTAGAACTTCTACGTACAGAATGAATGTGGGGATATCCTCTCCGCCAAACTGGACCATCAACCAACAACAGATACAAAAACTGACTGCAAGGGAGTTTTAGACTTTTTGAATGGCAATGCATGGAATTTAGGCATTTAGCATGTACTCCACTCACCATATATAAAAGCTCAAGTTTTTTCAATTCTTTTTGTGTCAAAATTCAGCAACAAATTAATCAGGCACAAAGCTGCACACATATTAGCAAAACATGCTAATATTGATGCAGGCCCTGTGAACCTTGTTGATGATCCTTTCTGGCTCGCAGAGCAATTAATATTTTAGAAAAAAAAAATGGAAATGGTTGCAAACTTGCGATAGGTAATTGGAAAAAAAAAACCATATTTAATTTTATCATTTTTTGTTTAATTTTAAGGATGTGAAATTAATTATGCCATTAGATCATATAGCAATTAGCAATTTAATTTGGAAAAGATGATCACAAATCACTATATGCCTTGATGCGTTCAGATGAGGACAAAGCTTTTAGGTGCAACAGCCAACAAGTATGAAGTATCTAGCAGAAATGGGCTTTTAAGTTGGACTTCAATTGATGGAGGTAGGTAGTCATTGCTTGGACGTTGGAAACTCGGTCTACTAACAAGATCACACTACCCGGCCCGTTTGGCATCCAACGTCGTTCTGATTGTTAAGGCCTTGTTTGTTATTATCCTTTAATGATCAATCTCTGACTGCATAATTCGAACACGTGAGCAGAGTATTCAAACACATCCTTACCGACGTCAATTATTTCCGCTAAATCTAAAATCGAAAAGGATTTCCCGCCAAAAAGCTCAGCAAAATTCAAAACCTTATCACACTTTACCAACTCAGCATTTCTTCGTCTTTAATTCTACTCGACAAACTCTTCGTTGCCGATTCTAGGGTTTCGATCTTTACAAATTTCCTCAATTGACATGCTCGTTTTATCAAATTTAGGGTTTTCAAGTAAGTAAATTTAGGGTTTTAGTTTGAGAAATCAAGCGAAATGCATATCAAAGAGGTATGTTTAGAGGGATTCAAGTCATACGCGACAAGAACAGTTGTTCCTGGTTTCGATCCATACTTTAATGCAATTACTGGGTTGAATGGTTCAGGGAAATCGAACATTCTAGATTCGATTTGTTTTGTTTTGGGAATTACGAATTTGCAACAAGTTAGGGCTTCGAATCTTCAAGAACTTGTTTATAAACAAGGTCAAGCTGGAATTACTAAAGCTACAGTTTCAGTTGTGTTTGATAATTCAGATCGAAGTCGAAGTCCTCTTGGTTATGAAGATAATAGCGAAATTACTGTAACTCGGCAGGTATGATTGTTAAGCTTCATCAAGTATTTTGAGGATTATTAAAAAAAAAAGAAGGTATTTTGAGTTACTGGAAATAATTTCATCAAGATTTGTTCTTTTTCTTACATTCAACATGTTTTGCTTCTATTGGTTCAAATTCCCCATATTTGTAACGTGTTGAGTCACCTGATTCCTACTGACTCATGTTGACTGTGAATACTTTAGTTTGTAACGCGTTGAGGCACCAATTGGATGAAATGCTTTAGTTTGTATGCACATTTAAACTACTTTTGCACTGTAGTTGAGACATTAGAAAACTTTCACTGTTAATGTAGACATTTTGTCAACTTTCACTACTGAGAAGTCTTTGTTGATATCGTGACACATTAGCATATCAAAGTATGAGAAGAACAGTGTTATAGGCTTATAGCAGTTCCCTGTATGAAAATAAGAGTATGATATGCAAAGTTTCATAAGAACATTGTAGGCGTAGCAAGTTGCAACTGCACAATTCGCAATTGAATTGGCCATAATCATGAGTAGTTTTATGGTGGACTTTGAAATGATGCTAAAATACAATGCTTAGTCTGTAGAAAATTACATTGCAAACTTTAGCCTATACCAAACACACCCATTTAGGGTCGTAACTCTATTATGCACGTTTCTATCTGTTTTGGCATTATTACATTTCTACTTTTTATGTTCATTGTGTAGATTGTAGTTGGTGGAAGGAACAAATATCTTATCAATGGACGCCTCGCCCAGCCAAAGCAAGTCCAAAATCTTTTCCATTCAGTGCAGCTTAATGTCAACAATCCACATTTTCTCATTATGCAAGGGAGAATCACCAAGGTTTTGAACATGAAACCTCCAGAGATTTTAAGTATGCTTGAAGAGGCTGCTGGAACTAGAATGTATGAGACCAAAAAGGAGGATGCTTTGAAGACACTTGAGAAGAAGCAGAGCAAGGTTGATGAAATAGATAAGCTTCTTGATCAGGATATACTGCCTGCTTTGGAGAAGTTGAGGAAAGAAAAGATGCAGTACATGAAGTGGGCCACTGGTGACACAGAATTAGAGCGACTTAAACGATTCTGTGTTGCACATGAGTTTGTTCAGGCAGAGAAGACAAAAGAAAATGCTTTAAACGGAGTTGAACAGGTTAAGGCCAAAATTGCTGAGATAGATAATGGCATAGCAACAATGCATGGGGAGATTCAACAATTAGAGACCAAAATAACCAATATAACAAATGAAAAAGATCAGATGATGGGTGGCGAGGTGAAAACATTGTCAGACAAGGTGGATGCCCTTTCCTGTGATCTTGTGAAGAAAACATCTGTACTGAGAAATCAGAATGATTCCTTGAATACTGAAAAGAAGAATGCTGAAAAGGTACAACTTTTAATATGTCATACCATATTGATTGGTAGTTTCTTTAATGCTGAATATACTTATCTTACTCCTTTTTGTTCCTGGCTTAGAATTGTGGATGAAGTATGATGATTTATACTTGTAAGTTTCAATACCCGTTGATGCTGAACTTTTTAGGTTGCTAAAAGCATTAAAGACATTGAAAAATCCATAGAAGAGAGAAACTCTGCTGTTCAAAGAGCTGAAGATGGAGCTGCTGATTTGAAAAAGAGAGTTGAGGATCTCTCAAAGAATTTAGAAGAGTACGAGAAAGCATACCAGGTAAGTGGTGAGATAGATAATGACGTCGCTTTTTCATTATCTTTTGCATACCTATTGAGTGATACAATGGAGTTACATGCTAAGGAAATGCAGTTTACTACTAATAGGGTGTGCTAGCTGGTAAGAGCAGTGGGGATGAGGAAAAGTGTCTTGAGGATCAACTTCGTGATGCAAAAGCTGCAGTTGGGAGTTCTGAAACAGAGCTAAAACAGCTTAAAACAAAAATAAACCATCTTCAAAGGGAGCTGTCAGAGAAAAAGAAACAGTTCATGTCAAAGCGTGAGGAGGCTATGGCGGTAGAGAATGAGCTTAATGGTAGAAGAAGAGATGTGGAAAGTGTTAAAACTTCCATGGAATCTGTTCCTTATAAAGATGGTCAGCTGGAAGCTCTTCAAAAGGTTCATGACTTCTTAATCATATATTCTAAACCTAGATGGCAATATAAGTTTTCATATGAATGTGGAAAGGATCTCTTGGATTGAATCTGCCTCTGTGTTGCCACAGGATCGTCAAGTGGAGTTAGATGTGGTGCAAAAGTTGCGGGATGAAGTTCGTATTCTTTCAGGGCAATTGGCTAATGTTCAGTTCCAATACCGGGATCCCGTAAATAATTTTGATAGGTCAAAGGTGAAGGGTGTGGTCGCAAAGCTCATCAAAGTGAGAGATAGTTCCACCATGACTGCACTGGAGGTTTGTTTCTAGGTCATGCTTGTTTCTGTTTGTTGTCATTTCGTCTTCATGGTATAGCGTAAAGGTTGAAGTGGGCCACTAATATTACCTGGACTTTACTTGCAGGTTGCTGCTGGAGGCAAGTTGTATAATGTTGTTGTAGACACAGAGCTTACAGGAAAGCAACTGTTAAAAAATGGAGACCTTCGGAGAAGAGTTACAATTATACCATTAAACAAAATCCAATCTTATACTGTTCCTCCTCGAGCTCAACAAGCTGCTGTTAGATTGGTTAGTATATTTTGTTCACCTTATTGACATTTTACCGTATACTACTCTTCCTACATTGTGTAAAACCTGTATTTTTGCAGGTTGGTGATGGCAATGCAGAACTAGCACTTTCTTTGGTTGGTTTTGATGAAGACGTGAAGGTTATTTGCACTTCTTCAAATCAATATTTTCTTGCATTATGTCACATCAAGTCGCTTCATGGGGCTCTAAGCTTAACAAATGGGGTGCATAGTTTACCAAAAGACAGTTGCCTAGAATTTTTTGATTCATATTTTCTACTTAAAAATGCTTTCTTTTCTTCTTTGATTTTGCAACATTAGATGATTGGCTGAAGAATCTTTTGCATGCATTAAATTTTAAGGTTTAAGCGAAAAGACCTTTGTTTTGCAGGAAGCAATGAAATATGTATTTGGATCAACTTTTGTTTGTCGAAGTATTGATGCTGCAAAAGAGGTAAACTTGTGTGTAGTCATGTGGATGAACATTTATCTTGAGATTCATGTTACAGGAAAACTCATATAACAGTGATGACAGCTACAGGAAAAAACACATTTGGAAGTCCAACTTAGGTCATTTGTGGATTGGGTCTAGGGTTATGTAACATGGACACACCAATTTCTATACTTAAAAATGGATATCTGTTTCGGACAAATAGACACACATCAGACCCACCGACTAACTGATGCCTATCATTTCGTTAGAATATCTTTTGAATCCTAAAATATAAAGAAAAAGAAGAGAGCTTAAGGAGAGATTGAAAAGGTTATATTCCTTCCTTTACTCATTATTTATAACAAAAAGTATGGGAAAGATGAGGAGAGATAATATTTTCTTTGTCTAAATTATGTGTTGGAAATCAATAACAATTTGTGTCGGATAATATTTAAGTGCTTGCAAGATGCTGTGTCGGACATAATACATATACCTGTCATTGTCACTTATAGGTCCCGGGGAAGGGTGGAACCCAGAACTCCTTGGTCAAAGTTCAATCCATGGTGTAGATGTGTACAATTAATTTGGCCTAAGACCTTAACGTGTCAAAATATACACACCAAGCCCTGTCGGTATCACTTAGGTCCAGAGGCAGGGTGGATCTCAAGAACTATATAGGGAAAGGCCAAACTGTGGTACAGTCGTCTAGATGTGTCAAATTACTTCACTTAAAACCTAGTTAGAACAAATTCAGGTTTAACCTACCAAGTTTATGCTTAGTATAATTTAGAGTTTGAAGATTGAAGTTGAGGTGTGTGTGTGCGTGTGCACCAAATAAGGGAGCTCTACAAGAGAAATTCATGTGCATTGTAACATAATTTTCGTTTCGAATGTGTTTGTGTGTGTGGCGGGGGGAGAGGGTTATGCTAAAAAATTATTTGTTTGTCAAAAACCCAAATCAAGACTCAAGATTAAATTTAAGGGTGTTATTCACCTTTGGGCCTTGTAATTGCCAAATTGGTTTTGGTAATGGCT
The DNA here is from genome assembly GCA_013358455.1 of Thalictrum thalictroides. Lineage (NCBI taxonomy): Eukaryota > Viridiplantae > Streptophyta > Magnoliopsida > Ranunculales > Ranunculaceae > Thalictrum > Thalictrum thalictroides. The sequence goes on along the minus strand of JABWDY010000435.1, from coordinate 11,595 downwards.
ACCTTAGTGATTTACGTGCTGTTTGTTTTTCGGTTATACTAGCCACTAGTAGCTACTAGAACACCCAAAAGTCCATTTGTTTTTTTGGGCTCTTAAGATTTACTACTAGAAAATGGCCAATAAGGTGGCGGTTACTAAAAGCTCCATCCCCAAGCTTATAGCTAGTAGACTTCTCAAGTTACTTGCTAAAAAAACAAACATTACCTTAGTAAATTGTAAGAAGCAAGAATTGTTAATTTGTAATATTGTACATTCTGATTTGCATTTCAATACATTTTGTTTAGGTTGCTTTTAGTAGGGAAGTCCATACACCAAGCGTAACTCTTGAAGGTGATATATTTCAGCCTAGTGGTCTGCTCACTGGTGGTAGTCGCAAGTAAGATTTACTAGCAAAAATCTTTGTTATTTATATGATTCTCTTGGGTGTGTTTCAAAGAGATTTTGTTATAAAGCAAAATTGTAATGGGTTATGTTTATGTTTGTTACTTTCTAATTTAAAAACTGTGTATAGAGGGGGTGGTGAGCTTCTAAGGCAACTTCATGCATTATCAGAATCAGCCTCCAAGCTTTCTTTTCATGAATCAAGATTGTTGGAAATTGAGAACAAGGTTGAGTTTCCTTACTCTTATCTCCAAGTTGAATTGATTATCTCCCGAGTCTCACACATGTCATCAACTCGTACACCCATATTTTAAGCATAAGTAACTCAAATATGTAGTAGCATTTATTTGTATGATGAAACTATCTGTTTAAAGTTTAGTTGATATTTGGGGTTTTCTCAATTGCATTGTTTATATAGAGGTAAGCATTGCATTTTTTTTTTTCTCGGAAAAACTTAAACATGTATAGAAAACTTAGAATCTGAAAAGGAAGCAAAAACAAAGTTTTTTCAATTTTGAGATTATTAACTTGTGAGCAACTTTGCAGATAACTCAACTCCTGCCTTTTCAAAAAAAGTTCATGGAGCTTAGCAAGCAATTGGAACTCAAGTCCTATGACCTCACTTTGTTCCAGAAAAGGGCTGAGGAAAATGAGCACCATAAGGTTGTACTCCTTTTCTCACTGGAGTAGCATATGCACTTGAGTTGAAGTTGTGATCTCAATGCTCATTTGGTTTCCTTTATCTACTTTGCGAATCATAATTTGGATAATATTCTTTTATGATTGAAAGTTTTCGATGTTTAATGTAGCTAGGTGAGCAAGTTAAAAAGATGGAGGAGGACCTTGACAAAGCTAAACAGGAAGAAAAAGAAAAGCAACACCTGTATCAAGATTGTGTTTCAACGGTGAAATTGCTTGAGAAATCTGTGAAAGAGCATGCCAGTAATCGAGAGGGCAGGCTAAAAGATTTAGATAAAAAAATTAAGACGACTAGAGCTCACATGCAATCAGCTTCAAAAGACCTCAAGGTAACTGTTTTTCTCTTTGTAAATAGTGGTCTAATTACAGTAAGCTGATAGTCTGATACACATTCATTTAAAAATACTAATGAAAAATATGAAATTACTCCCTGAAGTATAAGAGTTGATTACAACTGGCTGATTTCAACAACTTTTCTGCTACCCTTTCTGACATGTGCACTCTTGATCCTAGGGACATGAAAATGAAAGAGAGAGGCTTATAATGGAGAAAGAAGCGGTTGTTCAGGAGCGTGCTTCCTTGGAAAATCAGTTAACTTCCTTAGAAACACAGATCAATAGTCTCAAAGCAGAAGTGGATGAACATGAAATTCAGGTAGACTGACATTTTCTAAACACAGATCAAATAAGGTGTTTAAATATCTTATACTTTATATGCACCTGTGCAGGTTAGCAACATAAAGAATGATCATGATCGAGCTGAATCTGAACTCAGGCTGATTCGCTCAAAGATAAAAGAATGTGATTCCGAAATAAACAGCATTTCTAAGGAGCAGCAGAAACTTCAACAAAAAATAAGTGAAGCAAATCTAGAGAAGAAGAAAATGGAAAATGAGGTTCAGGAATGCTATCTCACATCCATTCTGTTAATTTTTTTAATCAATAAGGCACAGGGATTAGTTTCTTCTTTTGCAACATTGATACAGGTGAAACGGATGGAGATGGAACAGAAAGATTGTTCTTTGAAGGTAGATAAGCTACTTGAGAGGCATAGCTGGATTGCAAGTGAGAAACAGTTGTTTGGGAAAAGCGGAACTGATTATGATTTCTCATCTTGCAACCCTCGTAAAGCAAGAGACCAACTTGAAAAGTTGCAATCTGAGCAATCAGAGTAAGGAATCACTTTCATCTTCCAGTCTCTTTAGCTCTTTTTGAAGGATTAATGCTTCTATTTTCATGACTATAGTGTTGAATTAGTATAGGCCTCACAGTTCTCATCTTCCAGGCTCTTTAGCTCTTTTTGAAGGATTAATGCTTCTATTCTCATGACTATAGTGTTGAATTAGTATAGGCCTCACAGTTCATCTGATTGAATTGAAGCATAATGCATGATTGCACGCGCCTTATTAATTGGTCCTTTTAATTGTGATTTTTTTTTCCCTCTAATGCAGCCTGGAGAAGAGGGTGAACAAGAAAGTCATGGTCATGTTTGATAATGCAGAAGATAAATACAAGGAATTGATGTCCAAAAAAACCATTATTGAGGTTTGATCTTGTCTTTTGTTAGCTGTAAGAGGACTGCAAGTCTGATTTTATGCACAATTTGAGTTGTTTTTCTTAATGATGACTTCATCTTGCACAGAACGACAAGTCAAAAATCAGGAAGGTGATTGAAGAGCTAGATGAGAAGAAGAAAGAAACACTGAGCGTCACATGGGTCAAAGTTAACAAGTGAGCATGCATTACTGAGTTTAAATAATTTTAAATTTTCATTTGTATCTAATTACTTTTATTGGTTTGTTGCTATTTTTAATGACATACTTTCTATACAATTTTGTTTCTTTTATGCAGCGATTTTGGGTCTATCTTCTCTACCTTATTACCAGGGACAATGGCAAAGCTAGAGCCTCCCGAAGGATGCAGTTTCTTAGATGGTCTTGAGGTCCGTGTTGCATTTGGTAGCGTGTGGAAGCAGTCTTTGTCAGAACTTAGTGGGGGGCAGCGATCTCTTCTTGCACTTTCTCTTATTTTGGCATTGCTTCTCTTTAAACCAGCACCCCTTTATATACTTGACGAGGTATGGTTACTGTTGTATCATGTGGATCATCTTAGATTGGGCTTTGAAATACATGCCTTACTATTTCAAATGAATATCAAGTGAACTTTGACAGGAAGGGTGGACGTCTTGTTTTATACCAAAGTTCACTTTCATGTATAAAACAATTGTTGTCGTCTTATAGTTTTCTCTTGTTTTAGAATCCTTAGCCACTCCTTTTTCACATTCTTTATTCTTCATATAGGATACACAGATGACTGCCGTAAAGTTTCTTTCCAATGATTTTACTTTTTTCTGGCTCTGGTTGGCAGGTAGATGCAGCTCTTGATCTAAGCCATACACAAAACATTGGAAGGATGATCAAAAGTCACTTTCCACATTCTCAGGTCGAATATTCTTCTATCCCTTATATGCGAAGGTTTTTGTTTAATATTCTGAATGAGACCAAGTGAGTTTTGTAGAACACATACCCTGATATCCTTCATAGAACCAGTTTTCAAATCTTAAAGTCAAGGATTCATCTTTCTAGATATAAAATTACTTAGATGATGGATAATAACATGAGACTTATTTTCGTACCAAAATTTTCTTGTTCATGCTAGCTCTGAAGTCTGACCTCTCAGTTTAGAAAGATCCTTTGAGTTTTTGAAACAGAATCGCATGTCTCAGCAATATGCATGTTCTGATGTTCGTACCAAAATTAGATGCCTAGAGCATTGCTTTATGAAGCAGCACAAGTTAGGGGATGCTACAATCTGTGATGTAATTTTTATTATAGAATCTGATTAGAGTGCATGATCTAGTAGTTAGTACTTGGTAATCGGCACATAGGGTCATCTCTCCTATAATTTCAAGTCTTTTTTTGTGACCATATATGGGAAATGGGAGGCCCAATATTTTTATGATTATTTGATAATATTGGAGATTTGTATATCAAACTTCAATTGTCACTATATTTTTTTCGCTTTGGTAAATATAATATAGTAGCAATTTTCAGGATAAATTTCCCTCACATATTGTAATCTGCTGTTGCAGTTCATTGTGGTTTCTCTGAAGGAAGGGATGTTCAACAATGCCAATGTTCTTTTCCGGACCAAATTTGTAGATGGTGTGTCAACTGTTCAGAGAACTGTTGCTAAGTAGGAGGCTAATGGATGGTCAATAAAACACAATTCTGAATTCCAAGTTTTGATATCTATCTAATCGTGCAACATAGTTGCTACTAGCCATTACCTTAATGTTGATGTGTGACTGGTGCATGATAGTTAGATTTTGAGAGCATCTTCAATTGGGACCTGCAGATTGAACTATATATTGCGTATATGTAATGTGGATACAATTACCCATAGCCTGAAGAGCTGTCATGTAATTTTAGTGCTGTGTCAGTATATCCATTGTTATTTTCCAAAAACGTATCCCCTACATTATGTGTATGAGGCCTTGGTCATTCTATTCCTGATTGCCTCTAGGTGTAGATAGTCCTCAGTCATTCAATTCTATTCCTGCTTCTCGATAACTAGTGAACTGTATATATACCCCCATCAGATGATATTAGTATTAGTTACAGCTGTTGTTTCTGGGAGACTGGGACCAATTGATCAGTTGTTAGCTCTTAGTTTCTGTTGGTATGAGCTACTAGTACATACGTTTTTTTTTCCAGATGTTCTTAGTTGTTTATTTATCTGTAGCATGGTTTGTGCTTAAGTTGTATAGTGAAGTTTTTGTTGGAATATTTGCAGTGCTTACTGCTTACTTTGTATAAAACTTTGGTCCCGCATATGGGTCGGTGGCTGGTCTTCAATTTCGCAGCTGTAAGCCTGTAACAAAGAAACATGAAGATGATTACAGCAGTTCTTTTGGTTTTCCCCAAAAGATGGATCAGAGTGGTTATAGATTATGAAAATGGTCTAAATTCTTATCAGATTAATTTTTGGTTTATCTGTTCATTGTTGTTTCCAACTAAAATTTATATTTCAATATTCAACCGAATCCAGTTCCTAAATACAGCAGTTCTTTTGATTTTCCCCAAAAAATAGATCAGAGTGGTTATAGATTATGAAAATGGTCTAAATTCTTATCAGTTTAATTTTTGGTTTATCTTATCTTAGTTCATTATTGTTTCCAACTAAATATTCAACCGAATCCAGTTCCTAAAGATCATATACTTTGGAAAGAAAATCTTCAAAAAGAGAGCAATCTATGAGATTTGACTTTTGAGTAACTTTGGATTTGATGCAAAGTACATAACTAAAAAACTTTTTGTTTGGAAATGATATCTAGACTTATCCATTTAAAACGGTTTATATAATTGGGTGAGACTTTGATGCTTAGTTAACCACTATTCCACTAACAAGGTTTTTTATTTGTTTTAGTAGGTGAAGTTCTACTGTGTGATGGTTAAATTTTATCTGTGTGTCGTAGTTGTATGTGGGCATGTGGGTCGAATCAAAAGATGCCATGTGTCCAAAAAATTAAAACCTATGTATGGGTGTGGTGAATCCTAGTGGGTAAATTGTCATTTCTCACCTAATTTATAACATGTGTCAACTGTTAATTGGTTCCATACGCACCACATGCTAAAAGAAAAACAGATTAAATTTTTTGGTGATAATAGTATTTTTGGCATTACTAGGCAGAAAACCACATTACACATTTACACCAACCAGTTTATATAGTGTTTATTTAATGAACAACACAAACACAAAAACAAAACACCCCACTAGGCACTAGCAACTGCACAAAGGCAGAAAGCAAATATGCTGACGAGTTGTGGGGGCAGTTTAATAAAATTGCCTACGTATATATTAATT
>JABWDY010000395.1:3589-13620 GCA_013358455.1 Thalictrum thalictroides | reverse complement strand
AGAGTAAGATTGATAGTTAGGGTTTCGCTTCATAGCACCTTAAGGGGGAAGAGAGTAGAAGAACGATGGAGAAAGAGTTTTAACACTTCATTCGCCTAACACTTAACATCCCGTGCGGTAACATTTAGCTTTCTGTATTTCTTTAGGGTCTGTTTGATAATGGGCAAATAGGTGTTTTTCCATGGAAAATGGGGCTTTTCCACCTTTGACCGATATTTACCACTTGTTTGATAACCCAAATCCAGCTATGGAAAATTATGTGATTTTCCATGTCATTATTAGCTTTTCCATATCTTGAAGGGGTAAATAGTTCCCTGGGAGGGGCATGGAAATGGTTTCCACCCCTTTTTTCCACCTCTTTTCCATGTTTGACTATTTGTCATGGAACCATTCACCTTTTGACTTTCTTTTCCATAGCAAAAATTCACCCTTTATCAAACAGACCCTTAGTGAAATCACTAATTTAGTGTATCAAACAGACCCTTAGTGATGTCACTAATTTAGTGTAGCATTGGAGATGCTCTTCGTTCCTAAAAAATATATGTATTTAAGAAAATCGAGTTTGGTATTAAAAAAAAAACTTGTAACACAATTTGTACCGTGCTTGTCCTTTACTTTATCGGGTTTGGTACAGTGGTACAATACGTAAGGGCGAACGTAATCATCAGAGAGAGAAATCAAGAAAACACAAATTAAAATTTTCAAAACAGTCAAACAATTGAATTCGGTTCAAGTTCTTCTCTTCTTCGCCTTCTTCGTCTCTGTTTCTCTCTCTTGCGGCACACGTTAGCGATATAATCAGTTCAATTTAAATTGAATTTGAAATTGGATGAATGTGAATGATAAGGTGGTGGTCGACATCGAGCTCAATAATTGTGAAGAAGATGGCTGAACAAATCAACAACACAACAACAACTACCAAAGCTGCCGCTGCTGCTGCTGTTAATGTTGAAGCAGTTACATCAACATCAACAACTTCCACATCTCAACGAGGTGGTGTTGGGATCTGGCCTTCAATTCTTAGATGGATACCTACTTCGACTGATCATATCATTGATTCTGAAAAACGTCTTCTCTCTTTAGTCAAGTATGTATAACAATCCAATCCCTAATTCCTAATTCCTAATTGTGTGTGTTTTAGTTATGTCTAAGACAATGTTTAAGACAATTAGAAGAAGAATTGTCTAAGAAAATGACTTGTGATAATGCATTTGAAATTTGAAATGCCCCGATAAAAATATAAATATTTGGATGAAATTTGGTACTACTTTGTCTAGTGGCGTTGATGCCAAACTTTATTAAATTAATCCAATAAGAACAGATGTTTAAATTTTCATAACATGGTAACTTGCACAAGAGAAAATCATCTTCCAACTTGCAAATTAAAGTGTAGCACTACAAAATAGATGTCAAAATTTGCATGATTCTATTGAATCATTTGAAAATTTTATAATTGAAGATCAAGAGTCTATCGTTGGTTTTTAAATAAAAACTCGATCTTACCTTCAATCGAAACTTCTACCATCAACTTGTGATTAACCTGTGCTATAGGTTACATTTTCAAGATTCAAGAGCTTATACCAAGTGACGGCTAGTGCCTAATGACTCTCTAGGTACCGTTTATAAATTAACAATAAACTTTCCATTGCTTGAATATTTAATAGAAGAGGAAAAGTTTTTTACAAGTTTACGACAATACGTGATACAAGTGTATCCTATTTGAGAACTTAGCAGTTCTTTGTCTTGTAGGACAAGCGATGGAAAACCTTAAAATAGGTTTCCTTGTTCTACAAGTAATAAAGTTTCGGGAAAAGTAAATACTTTTCCTTGGCCAACTAGAAGTTGTCCAAAGCCTATAAATAGATGTTTTGACATAAACCAAAACATAGAGAAACATGTAGTACTTACTTGTTTCTAGAGATAAGCAGGTTAGTGTTTAGCTTGTTTAAAGAAACAGACTAGTGTTTTAGTTTGTTTAGTGAAACCACTAAGGTTTAGTGTGTTAAGCGAGGCGGCTAGGGTTTAGTTGTCTAGAGATTATTGTGAGTCGGTGATTATTGTAATCTACATAATACTTATTAAAGAAGATAGTTTTCTTCGAGATCTTATGTTTTGTCTTCATCTTTACTACTGTTATTGTTTAATTCCCCATTCAATAGTATTTTACCTAGTAATTTGCATCAATACGATTTTGCCCCAATCCTAGGACCCGCTCCTTGTTGTGTGTACTTTTGTATGCAATTCAAGATGCATACATATTAGATAATTAGCATTTCATTAACTTTCAATTTTTAGTGTTGTGAATGCTTACCAAGAGTGATATATTCTAGGACCCAAAACAAAATAGATTGGGATTTTATATTTTCATTTAAGTAATATACAGAAGGGGTTTGTGTAAATGATGGAGAAGGGGTCAAGAATATTAATTTACTTTGGATTTTAATCACGTATAGTGAATAGTGATGAAGCTGTCCGTTATTGCTGCAACTTTCTTCATTTTTACCTTAATGTATAAGTTTGCTCATTTATGCTGAACTTAATATTTAAGTTAGCTCTTTTAAACAGAAGCTTCACTGATGGTAAGATTGACCACAATCATATGCAGTCTTATAGTGTTTGATCACTAACTGATTGGTTGGAGATTTGTTTTATTTACAGAACTCCATATGTTCAAGAGATGGTTAATATAGGATCAGGACCACCTGGCTCTAAAGTTCGTTGGTTTCGGTCCACAAGTGATCAGCCCAGATTTATCAATACTGTCACATTTGATAGTAAGGAGGATTCTCCTACTCTTGTCATGGTTCATGGGTATGCTGCTTCTCAAGGATTCTTTTTCCGGAACTTTGATGCTCTGGCAAGTCGTTTTAGGATCATTGCTATTGATCAACTTGGGTGAGTATTTAAAACTTTCCAAGAATTTCTTAAAGGTTCCTTTCAGGTATTAAAATCTTACAATGGTTCACTGATTTTTCTTTACAGTTGGGGTGGATCGAGCAGACCAGATTTCACATGCAAAAGTACCGAAGGTTGGTCACGTTGAACCTTTTATTAAGTTTCTTTTCATTAATAAAGTCATATTCAAATAGTCAACCTATGTATGAAAAGTTTTGTGTAACTGATCGAATGATCGACAAGTGCATGGCTATATCCAAACAGAACTCTTAATTCATAACATAATATCATATCAAATTAATTATGGAAAAATTTGCATCCATGTCTTGCTTTTTGCTCCCTTTTGAGAAGCTTGTTGTTTGTGCTCTCCTTCTCTTCCTCTCTGCCTTTTCTTATATATTCTTTTGTTTGTTTAAAATGCCCCCCTATAGCATGTCCGTCTATAAGATGAGATACAATATATGCATCCTCACACAAATAAACACTGCTTTGTATCCAACGGAAAAAAAGTAGTTGTTTCAGTTGCATTTATTAGTTTTTCTTTTAAGGCCAGTTGATCTGTGCTGCCTGGACTGTGGTATGACTGTACGAGTGTTGGTGTCTTATCCACATTAAGATTTGGTACACGAAAGGCCTGGGTAGTCGGCTTCAAATAAGTTTGAGCGAAGAGGTTCTCTTATTGTATGTCCTTAAGTATGTAATAATTATCCATTGGAAGGGAAAAGAAGCGTTAGATATGAGTCGAACATTAACCAACCTTACAGTTGAGAGACACATAATAAGTAGTGTTGCCGAAGAAAATTTATTGTATTTTGTTGGCCTCCAACATGTGCCTGTCATGAGTGCAATATCATTTTGAAAGTATGCAACTTAGTCATAGTCTCATAGATGTTGTGCAACGGAAGCTTATAACCCAAGGATTGGTTGAATACCGATAATCAAGATAATAGCAAAAACAGAGAAAGTATCGAAAAACAACAATCATACACAAGAACACCAATATTAACGTGGTTATGCAAACCGCCTACTCCACCGGCAACTAACTTAGAAGCCTTTACTAATCAGAGAATGAACAAAACAAGGATTATAAAGAACTAATTAACTTAAGCGAACACCTCACAAAGAACCGCTATTTTTGATCTCGATGACGCTACCTATAATTATTCTTAACCTTACTACTTTTGTTCCCTTCGCACTAGATTTTGAGAAACCTTATTGTGAAAACCCTCACAAACTTGTCTCTCCCTATCTAGTAGCCTAGTATTAGCTTCACATCTTGATATACATGTTTTTTCTCTTTGTTTGTCTTCATATTTATAGCCTACATGGGTCAAGGTATTTAGAAGTTCTAACTCGAATACAATTGGTATTAGAAACACCTTAGGAAACCTTAAACATTTTCCTTGTAGTTTACCAACTCCAATTAGAATTCCATAGACCATTCCTAATAGGAAACCACTTCTAAATCCCTTAGGATTATGTGAGCCAATTTCCAACAATAGACTCATAGCTTCTGATAGTAAAAAGTTGGCATTACCCCTGAACAAAGGCTGACAGACATGAGAGTGTGAAATGAGCAAATTACAGACAAATTTCTCTAGATATATATTAACACCATATATGAGCTACCTAACTTGAGGCATTTTGTTTCCCAACTTTCAGTGAGTAATTTGTCTTCTTAGTTGAGGCAATTTAGTTTCAACTAGCTATTGTTCTGCAGTCCTTCTCATGCTCATATCATAGTAGTAGCGACTAAGAAACTCTGATATTGTGACCATAAGCAGGTTGCATCAATTATGGACTTTTCGCCAGTCACTAACTCACTGCCAAAAGTCCAAAATTATTTCAGAATTCAATTTAGTAAAATCAAGAGCTGTGCATGAAGTGAACAAAAAAACTAATCCTTTGTGTGGAGTTTGGGAGTTTTAGCGCAAGGAAGGTGGAGGATTAGGGTCGGATATATTAAAAAATGTTGAAAACATATATATATAGAACAACAGGAGACTAAATCTACACTAGTGTATATAATTTTTTGTTTCTGACCAGTTAAACAAAAATATTTTCAATAGGTGTGATAGATGGCATCACAGAAAGCCGTAACAAATTACCAGATGCTACTAGCTAATACATAGTTTTCCTCTCCAGCTACATATGAGATCATCTTAGGTGACAGTGACACCTCTCAAGGTTGACCCACTGCAAGGTGACGGTTCTACCCTTCCCCTCAAGGTTGGAAGGTACAATCTCGTCAAACTGCAGTAATAATCGACACCAGAACTTGCTGCTTGACGTGGACTTGTCTTAACTTCTGTTTCTATCAAGCTAAATTACCCAGCATATCATATGAAAGAGGACCTTACATATCTGCCTCCCAGCTGCAGTAAGATCTCTCCCCCTCCAGTGAGTTTGCATGTCTTGAATGCAAATTTCTACAACCCACTTAGCATGTAAGGAGAGTTACATAAGAAGATTCTAGGAATATGTGGCAAGATGTTTCTACGTTGAGTTAGTTTACATCAAAAGTGGGCTTCGAGTTGTTTAATCTGTTTATGTTTAACAAGGCATCTATAGAGTTGAGGTGGTTTCTCTTCAAAAGGTGGAGGGAGGGGTCTTACACTCGCACCTTGGGCGGATTGGGCTGGGTAAAGTCTAATACCATGCCGAGATTCTGAATACTACCCAACCCAACATTAGTCTTGCCAACTCAACCCATTTACACAGTGCACTACCTAAGGGGCTTGTGTTGTAATCGGGATTGGCCAGGTTGATTGAAACTGTTTTGTTGGTCTTAGGGCCGTCTGAAGCTTAACTTGCTTTAGCAGCCAGTCACATGATGATTCAAATTCGGGGTAGGCGTAGGAGCTGGGTGAAGTGGTAGTGAAGCACAGGTGGTGATTTAAGTGCGCGGTGAGCGTAGTAGCCCCTTTATTTATATTTAATGGAGGGGATTACTCTAAGCTTGCTTCCTCTCTTCCTTAGCAAGATACCCATGAAAAGAGAAGGTACAATAAAGCACAAAAACAGATCCCTCCCAACTGACCTTATAAATGGTGGATTTTCCTTTGCCCTATAAAACAAGGCTTTTCTTGACATCATAGATGTCCCTATGTAGATTCCTCTCTTCTTCCTCAGACACTCGTAGTTTCCATGTTGTGGAGGATGACCTGTTGTGTCATCCCAAAAACAAAGGGCCTTAACCAGTGTGAAGAAGAATCTAGATGGTGTTCTCAGATTCTCATTGCTTATGATTCTACTATAGATGATAGAGGGAGAGCTAGTCCATGTATCATTTGCAAAGTGGACTTAACTTCGCTCTAAGGTGTGGTTGGTATAAGAAGTGAAATTCTAAGATTCGAAAGGCCTAAGGTTTGAATTTCTAAGATACCGAAGGCCTCTCCTACATGTTTTCTAAGACATTCTGGAGGTTCTAGACTAGAAGATCCTTCATTTTGTCTCCATTCGTATGGTTGTAGAGAACCTGAAAGATCAAAGCTGAGTTATTTTTTCCAACATCTCACAACGCTCATTAGTTTCATCTGAAGTGTTAAGCCGTTAAGGTTGTTGTAAACATAACACAAGTCTTTTTTTAGTCATCTGGAGAACTGTTTGTGGATATCTTATTTCTCTGTTAAGTACATATCCAAGCGGAAAATAAAGACATACCAAAGAGCACAAATCAAGCACTTAGGGTTGGAGCTTGATAGTACTTTAAAATGAATCTACACTTAAGGTGGGTCCAACTGGATGAAATTTGCACATTCACTCTAGCTTTTGTTACTCTAACTTCTATAAGGAAACAACTGGGTGATTGCACTGTGTTGTTGCTATTCTAGTTTTACCTTCAGAGTGGTCTTCCTGGTTTTCAGGGGCTCTGTTTGTGTATTCATCTTACCTGTGTTTGTGAGTGGTCTTCCTGGTTTTCAGGGGCTCTTTTTTGCTTTTCTTCTTAGCCGTAATACATGAAAGTATGAAACTAGTGCATTGCACGGACTGGACTTGATTATGCCTATTATTTACGTCCACTTTAAATTGTTTTGGGTTGAACTTAATTATACCCATAATTAGGTCCATTTTATATTATTTTGCGTGATTATGAATATACCCAAACTTAATTCTCTTCAATTAGGCTATCAATTCTAGCCAATTTGGTGAGAGAAATTTTTCTTAAGGGCGTGTTCTGCTTTAATAGAGATAGATTAGACATAAAATCCCAAGAAAGCCTTTTGTTTTAATAGATGTTAGGAAGTGGTAAAAATCTATGTACCATCTACGTTTTTAATGAATATTATTTGGTAAAAATTTAGAATTTTTCCATATGTTTGCAAACTTTGTCCGATAATCAACGTCTCCCTTTGGGTGTTCATGCAGAAACAGAGGCATGGTTCATTGATTCTTTTGAGGAGTGGCGCAAATCCAAAAATCTCAGCAATTTTATCTTACTGGGTCATTCTTTTGGAGGGTATGTTGCAGCCAAGTATGCTCTCAAGGTAATCTTATTTCTTTGAACCTGACAGTTTACTGAAAGCTCGTAATATCGCAATTACCTTAAATTTGGTGAAACCCTTGGTGGATGTCATTTGATTCTTTGTAGTTAACTTTTTGTGACAATTATATGATGAATCCATTCGCATTTCAGCATCCTGAACATGTTCAACATTTGATTTTGGTGGGGCCTGCCGGTTTCTCGTCAGATTCAGACGCTTCCAAGTCTGAGTGGCTGACTCGATTCAGAGCAACATGGAAAGGAGCCATCGCAAATCATCTTTGGGAAAGCAACTTCACACCCCAGAAAATCATCCGGTAATTTTTCTTCCTGCCTTTTGTCCTTACTCCTACGTTTAGTGGCCAATAAGTATTTCAAACTGTTTTTATGCAAACTGAAACTATGATGAGACCAGTCCATGGATCTCAAAAGCTTATATAATGTATATACGCTTTGGAACCCATCTTCTTGATGTTATCCTTCCTGCACTTATGGGAATCGCTTTGGTTGATCTTATTTTAAAATTGGGGGATAAGACTCATAATAGAGTATAACTGATGTAACCATCATTTTGTGGGTTTAGTGTGATTCCCCCAATCACACTGTTATAACAAATTTTAGTGTTTTATCGGTAAAAAAAAAAACAGTAAAACACCCTTTGGAACCACAAATAAAGTCTTATCTTCTGTAAAGAGATAAATTTTAGTGAAACAGGATCATGTTGCTTACAACTAGTTTGGATAAAATAAATGTTTTATTGTACTTAAACTATGTATCATCTTCGGTACATTGAAAAAACCTTGTTTACATAGGAAATGGCATTCATCTTGTCATAGAATTTCCAATCATATAGTTGCACTGGAAGTTCTTCCAATTTTGACTGGTTGATTTTATTGCGATTCATTTCAGTTTGTGATCAATTTTCGAAGGACAAAATTTCTATTCACTTGATATAATTTTTTTTTCCATTTTGGCCTTCTTTAATTGTAGGGAAATCATATTGACACCCGGCTCTTTACAAAGAGCTATCCAAATAATTAAAAACACCCCTAATAAACTTATTTACACCTCTTACTAAGAGCTACCTATTTAAAACCTTAATAAATAGTTTGTTTTTTTCAAACAAATCTCTTCATCTCTGTTTTCCTTCATCTTCTAAAAAAAAAAAATCACAGACCACGTCCATCATGTTTTGAGTGCAAAAAGAACTTTGTTAGAATCCTTGGTTATTATGTAGATTCGATATCATACTCTTAGTCAAAAACTGGAAACAATTTATATAGATTGCTTTGAGTGCAAAGAGAGGAAGAATAAATAGGAACAAAAGTACAAAACAATATGTTAAAGTTGTTATTAATCTTAATACGTCTAGAAATTTATCCAATAAACAAAATTTTATAATAATCCTTTTTAATTTCGTTGAATTTGAGGGGGAGATAGTTTCAAAAATGAAAAAGACAAAGGATATCCTGGTGGCTCTTATCACATATGGTGCTTTTAATTAGTTATAATTTTGGGATGGGGTACACTTAATTATTTGGATAGGCTCTTGGTAAAAAAGTCGGTTGTCAATATGATTTCCCTAATTGTATTATGCAGAGGTTTAGGTCCTTGGGGTCCAAATCTTGTCCGGAGATATACCACTGCTAGATTTGGTGCATATTCAACTGGTGAATTATTAACTGAAGAAGAGTCAAGATTGCTTACAGGTAGTTCTGGATAACTGCAGACTTATATACATGTGGTTCTACATAGTGGTGTTGACTTTCTATTTTCTGATACTTGATTCGTACAATTGTAGACTACACTTACCATACTTTAGCTGCCAAAGCTAGTGGAGAATTGTGCTTAAAGTATATATTTTCTTTTGGAGCATTTGCAAGACTTCCCCTCCTACACAGGTTTGTGGTTTATAAGTTATTACTGAATTGTTTAATAAATACAAAAATCTTAAACTTTGTTACATTGAATTCTTTATTATTTTGCTTAGCTACAAACATATTATGGGCAAGAACTTTTCACTGCAGAATATTGCTAAGAATGAATAAATATTGGACTATAATGTAATGATTCAATGTGAGAAACAGTAATCTATGAAGAGTGCACCATCAAACAAAGTTCATTAATTTGCCCTTGTGATATGAAGTTAAATTCATGACCACAGCCTTAAGATTTATACCTCGTTTCAATTCATCATAAGCTATAAACATGCCAAAGTGTTGTGGATTGTCCACAATGTGACGTTGCCAGATCAATAGCCTTAGCCTTGATACTACCAAAGCGCTGAGGCTACGTTAGTTGTAATTTGTAAAGCATAAGCTTGATGAGCTTGTGTTGATTGTAAGGATAATGATAATATACAAAAAAGATATAAAACCCAGTTTGATATATGTGTTTCTTTGAGGATAAAGAAAGACAGAAAAATAATGATGATATAAGCCACCTAGTCAATCCTTAAAAGTAACTAAGGACCACTTTTATACTTTCAGTTTCTACAATATAGTCCTTTGGTCCTTTCTTATATGAAAAATAACTGAATGTAGAGAAATATGTTCAATGTGAGAGTAAAAGGAAAAATGACAAGATAGAGAGCATTTGAACATAGTATGTAAGGGAAGTTAAAAAAAGGGCGAGAAAAGAAAAGAAAAGAAAA
>JABWDY010000384.1:0-12824 GCA_013358455.1 Thalictrum thalictroides | reverse complement strand
AATAAATAAATAAATTGGTGGGTTTCCCCAGGTAAGCCAATTTTTTAAATGGGAATTGTAACCCGATGCCACTGGGGTTAGATCCCCTGACCTCTGGTTTCATCACCCAGAGATCTTACCAGTGAGCTAACACTTGGTTGGCAAAAAAATTGGTGGGTTTCCCCAGGTAAGCCTATTTTTTAAATGGGATTAGTTACCCGATTTTTGATACACCTGGGGTTTGAACCCCTGACCTCTGGTATCATTACCCAGAGGTCTGACCAATGAGCTAAAACTTGGTTGGTAATTCGGTAATGCTAGCAGGATTTGAACCCTAAACCTCTGGTATCATCACCTAAAGGTTTTACCAATTGAACTCAAATGACACTTGCAAAATGTTGAGTTTAATGAGATCAGTAACTAGGTAATGTTAGCAGGATTTGAACCCTAGACCTCTGGTATCATCACACAAGGTTTTACCAGTTGAGCACAAATGACCCTTGAAAAAATGTTATGGTAAGTCAATTTTTAATGAGATCAGTAACTCCTTATGTTAGCAAGATTTGAACAACAAACTTCTGGCATCATCACCCAAAGTTTTACTAGTTGAGCTCAACTGACACTTGGAAAAAAAATTGTGGTAAGCCTGATTTTAATGAGATCGGTAACTCGGTAATGTTGGCGGGATTTGAACCCCATACGTCTAGTAATCATCACCCAAAGGTTTTATCAGTTGAGTTTTACTGACACTTGCAAAATGATGTGGTAAGCTTGTTTTTAATGAGATCAATAACTCAGTAATGCTTGCTAGATTTGAACCCTAAACATCTGGTATTATCACCCAAAGGTTTTACAAGTTGAACTCGGTAATGCTATTACCAGTTGAACTCGGTAATGCAAAATGTTGTGGTAAGCTTGTTTTTAGTGAGATCAATAACTCGATAATGCTGGCGGGGTTTGAACCCCAAACCTCTGGTATCATCACCCAAAGGTTTTACCAGTTGAGCTTTACTGACACTTCCAAAATGTTGTGGTAAGCTGGTTTTTAATGCGATCAGTAACTCAGTAATGCTTGCCGGATTTGAACCCTAAACCTCCGGTTTCATCACTCGAGTGTGTTACCACTTGAACGCAACTGAAAATTGCAAAATATTGTGGTAAGCTTGTTTTTAATGAGATCAGTAACTCGTAATTCTATTTGTGCATAAATTACCCTAGACCTCTTGTATCATCACCCAAATTTTTACAAGTTGATATCAACTGGCACATGCCTAAATGTTGTGGTAAGTTAGTTTTTATTGAGATCAGTAACTCCGTAATGCTAGTAGGATTTGAACCCCAAACCTCTGGTATCGTCACCCAAGGTTTTACCCGTTGAGCTCAACTGACATTTACAAAATGTTACGATAAGCTTGTTTTTAGTGAGATCAGTATCTAGGTAATGCTAGCGGGATTTGGACCCCATACCTTTGGTATTATCACCAAAAGGTTTTACCAGTGGAGCATTACTAACACTTCCAAAATGATGTGGTAAGCTTGTTATTAATGAGATCAGTAACTCGGTAATGCTTGCAAGATTTGAACCCTAAACGTCCGGTATAATCAACCAAGGGTTTTACTAGTTGAACTCAATTGAAACTTGCAAAATATTGTGGTAGCTTGTTTCTAATGAGTTCAATAACTCAGTACTGCTAGCTGGATTTGAACACCAGACCTGAAGTATCAACACCCAAAGGTTTTACAAGTTGAGCTCAGCTGACACTTGCAAAAATGTTGTGGTAAGTCAGTTTTTAAGGAGATCAGTAACTCCGTAATGCTAGCAGGATTTGAACCCCAAACCTCTGGTATCATCACCCAAGGTTTTACCTGTTGAGCTCAACTGACACTTGCAAAATGTTATGGTAAGCTTGTTTTTAGTGAGATGAATAACTCGGTAATGCAGGCGGGATTTAAACCCCAAACCTCTGGTAATCATCACCCAAAGGTTTTATCAGTTGAGCTTTACTGACACTTGCAAAATGATGTGGTAAGCATGTTTTTTTAATGAGATCAGTAACTCGGTAATGCTTACGGGATTTGATCCCTAAACCTCAGGTATCATCACCCAAAGGTTTTACAAGTTGAACTCATCTGAAACTTGCAAAATATTGTGGCAAGCTTGTTTTTAATGAGATCAATAACTCGATAATGTTAGCTAGATTTGAACCCCAGACCTCTGGTTTCATTACACAAAGGTTTTATCAGTTGTGCTTTACTGACAGTTGTAAAATGATGGGGTAAGCTTTTTTTTAATGATATCAGTAACTCGGTAATGCTTACGGGATTTGAACCCTAATCCTCAGGTATCATCACCCAAAGGTTTTACCAGTTGAACTCAACTGAAACTTGCAAAATATGGTGGTAAGCTTGTTTTTAATAAGATCAGTAACTCGGTATTGCTAGCTGGATTTGAACCCAGACCTCTGGTATCATCAACCAAAGGTTTTACAAGTTGAGCTCAACTGACACTTGCAAAAATGTTGAGGTAAGTCAGTTTTTAATGAGATCAGTAACTCCGTAATGTTATCAGGATTTGAAACCCAAACCACTGGTATCATCACCCAAGGTTTTACCTGTTGAGCTCAACTGACACTTGCAAAATGTTATGGTAAGCTTGTTTTTAGTGAGATGAATAACTCGGTAATTTAGGCGGGATTTAAACCCCAAACCTCTGGTAATCATCACCCAAAGGTTTTATCAGTTGAGCTTTACTGACACTTGCAAAATGATGTGGTAAGCATGTTTTTTAATGAGATCAGTAACTGCTTACGGGATTTGAACTCTAAACCTCAGGTATCATCACCCAAAGGTTTTACCAGTTGAACTCAACTGAAACTTGCAAAATATTGTAGCAAGCTTGTTTTTAATGAGATCAGTAACTCGGTAATGCTAGCTAGATTTGAACCCTAGACCTCTGGTTTCATCACCCAAATGTTTTATCAGTTGTGCTTTACTGACAGATGTAAAATGATGGGGTAAGCTTGTTTTTAATGAGATCAGTAACTCGGTAATGCTTACGGGATTTGAACCCTAATCCTCAGGTATCATAACCCAAAGGTTTTACCAGTTGAACTCAACTGAAACTTGCAAAATATAGTTGTAAGCTTATTTTTAATGAGATCAGTAACTCAGTATTGCTAGCTGACCCAGACCTCTGGTATCATCACCCAAAGGTTTTACAAGTTGAGCTCAACTGACACTTGCAAATATGTTGAGGTAAGTCTGTTTTTAATGAGATCAGTAACTCGATAATGCTTGTGGGATTTGAACCCTAAACCTCCGGTATCGTCACCCAAGGGTTTTACCAGTTGAACTCAACTAGAACTTGCAAAATATTGTGGAAAACTTGTTTTTAATATGATCAGTAACTCGGTATTGCTAGCTGTATTTGAACCCCTGACCTTTGGTATCATCACCCAAAGGTTTTACAAGTTGAGCTCAACTGACACTTGTATAAAAGTTATGGTAAGTCAGTTTTTAATGAGATCAGTAACTCGGTAATGCTTACAAGATTTGAACCCTAAACCTTTTGTATCATCACGCAAGGTTTTTTCCAGTTGAACTTTAACT
Organism: Thalictrum thalictroides; assembly: GCA_013358455.1. Taxonomy (NCBI): domain Eukaryota; kingdom Viridiplantae; phylum Streptophyta; class Magnoliopsida; order Ranunculales; family Ranunculaceae; genus Thalictrum; species Thalictrum thalictroides. Next base: position 9,236 of record JABWDY010000384.1, on the reverse strand, counting down.
AAAACTTGGAAAATATTGTGGTAAGCTTGTTTTTAATGTGATCAGTAACTCGGTAATGCTGGCGGGATTTGAACCCCAAACCTCTGGTATCATCACCCAAAGGTTTTACAAGTTGAACTCAACTGACACTTGCCAAAATGTTGTGGTAAGTCTGTTTTTAATGAGATCAGTAACTCTGTAATGCTCGCAGGATTTGAACCGTAAACCTCCGGTACCATAACCGAAGGGTTTTACCAGTTGAACTCAACTGAAACTTGCAAAATATTGGGGTAAGCTTGTTTTTAATGAGATCAGTAACTCAGTAATTCTATTGGGAATTGAACCCCAGACCTCTGGTATCATGACCTAAAGGTTTTACCAGTTGATCTCAACTGACACTTGTAAAAAAGTTGTGGTAAGTCAGTTTTGAATGAGATCAGTAACTCCGTATTGCTAGCTAGATTAGAACCCTAAACCTCTGGTATCATCACCCAAGGCTTTACCAGTTGAGCTCAACTGACACTTGCAAAATGTTGTGGTAAGTGTAAATGTTATATCTTGTGAATTTTGACAAACCATGCTAAAAATGATATTTCACATGTTATGTAAAGTTATAAATCCTTGTATTAGGTCTAAGTCTTGTTGTATAAGTGTCTGTAAAGCTTCGGAGCTGAAGACATCCAGATTGGACGCGATCGGAACAACCGGGAAAAACCGAGTCAAGACAGAACATGATATACAATCAGTCGACTGATTAAGAAGGCATGAATGAGGAATGTTCATCAGGCGACTGACCAACAAGCTCCAGCTATCCTTTTCTCTTCATCCGACTAATGTACAATGGGTAAATGGTGATATTAGTCTTCTGTCGACTGACTGACGGGAATTCCTCCAAATTGGGCCTGATTCGGATCTGACTTCTATAGTTTTCTAAGTCAAAACCTGAGGTTGGTCAATTGACTTTGACCAAAAGATCTAATTGAGTTTTGACAATAAAAGCAACACTTTGAGTTGGAAAACTTAAGGATTTTGCTAATTTCTTCAAGGGCATCAAGAGGCAAACCCTAGTTTGTGTAGAGAGCCTTTTTGAGAGAAATCTTCCATCTTCCTTCCTTTACTAAAACCAATCTTTCCAACCTTATTGAGAGTTGAGTGAATTTTGTAAATGGGTGTTCTATGAACCCATTGTGAGCTAAAACTTTCCTTTCTCATCTAACCTTTTGAGAGGTTGTTCTTAAAAGAAAAACCCCAATTTGTTCTTCAACAAGATTGGGAAAACCCTAGAACCGCGGACATAGGTTAGGATAATTGTGACTACACCTTAGTACAAATCCAAGAGGAGGATTCTTGGTTGAAGACTAAGGGACTTGTTTTCATTTCCATCAAGTTGTAATCCGACACTAATGGGAGTGGTGTACAGCTAACGGAGGTTCACCCTTACTTTCGGATTCTTAATATATGGATGTACTTGAAGAGTGGACGTAGGCTTCATTGGCTGAACCACTATAATCTTGTCTTGTGGTTTGCTTGCTTTTACTTAAGTTTCTTATTATGCTTATGTTGTTTGTTTGATTGAAATCTCTACAACCTATCCAACCAATATCTTAGTTGGTTGTTTCAAACCCTAAAATGTTGTGGTAAGCTTTTTTTTAATGAGATCAGTAACTCGGTAATGCTAGCGTGATTTGAAACCCAGTCCTCTAGTATCATCACCCAAAGGTTTTACCAGTTGAGCTCAACTGACACTTGTAAAAATGTTGGGGTAAGTCTATTTTTAAAGAGATCAGTAAGTATGTAATGCTAGCAGGATTTGAACCCCAAAACTGTGACATCATCACCCAAGGTTTTACCAGATACACTCAACTGACACTTTGAAAAATATTATGGTAAGCTTGTTTTTATTGAGATCAATAACTCGGGAATACTATTGGGATTTGAATCCCACACCTCTGGTATCATCACCAAAAGGTTTACAAATTGAGATTTACTGACACTTACAAAATGTTGTGGTAAGCTTGTTTTTAATGAGATCACTAACTCAGTAATGCTTGCGGGATTCGAACCCCAAACCTCTGGTATCATCACCCAAATGTTTTACCAGTTGAACTCAACTAACACTTGCAAAATATTATGGGAACCTTGTTTTTAATGAGATCAGTAACACGGTAATGCTAGCGGGATTTGAACCACAAACCTCTGGTATCATCACCCAAAGGTTTTACCAATTTAGCTCAACTAACACTTGCAAAATTGTAGTTGTAAGTCTGTTTTTAATGAGATCAGAAACTCCGTAATGCTAGCAGGATTTTAACCCCAAACCTCTGGTAATCATCACCAAAAAGTTTTACCTGTTTAACTTTACTCACACTTGCAAAATGTTTTGGTAATCTTGTTTTTAATGAGATCAGTAACTCGGTAATGCAAGCGGGATTTGAACTCCGGACATCTGGTATCATAACCCAAAGGTTTTACCAGTTTTACTCAATTGACACTAGCAAAATATTGTGGTAAGCTTGTTTTTAATGAGATCAATAGCTCAGAAATACTAGCGGTATTTGAATCCCATACTTCTGGTATAATCACCCAAAGGTTTTACCAGTAGAACTAAATAGACACTTGCAAAATGTTGTGGTAAGCCTGTTTTTAAAGAGATCAGTAATTCGATAATACTAGCGGGATTTGAAATCCAAATCTCTGGTAATCATCCCCCAAAGGTTTTACCAGTTGAGCTTTACAGACACTTGCAATATGTTGTGGGAAACCTTTTTTTTAATGATATCAGTAACTCGGTAATGCTTGCGGGATTTGAACCCCAGACCTCTGGCATCATCATCCAAATGTTTAAACAGTTGAACTAAACAAACACTTGCAAAATGTTGTGGTAAGCCTGTTTTTAAAGAGATCAGTAACTCGATAACACTAGTGGGATTAGAACTCCAAACCTCTGGTAATCATCCCCCAAAGATTTTACCAGTAGAGCTTTATTGACACTTGCAATATGTTGTGGGAAGCCCTTTTTTTAATGATATCAGTAACTCGGTAATGCTTGCGGGATTTGATCCCCAAACCTCTAGTATCATCACCCAAAGGTTGTATCAGTTGAGCTTTACTGGCACTTGCAAAATTTTGTTGTAAACCTGTTTTTAATGAGATTAGCAACTCGGTAATGCTAGAAGGATTTGAATCTTAGACCTTTGGCATGATCATCCAAAGGTTTTACCTGTTAAACTAAACTGACACTTGCTTAATGTTATATTATGCCTATTTTTAATAAGATCAGTAACTCGGTAATTCTAGCGGGATTTGAAGCCCAAATCTCCAATAATCGTCACCCAAAGGTTTTACCAGTTGAGCTTAACTGACACTTGCAAAATATTGTGGTAAGCTTGTTATTAATGAGATCAATAACTTGGTAATGCGAGCGGGATTTGAACCCCAATCCTCTGGTATCATCACCCAAGGTTTTACCGGTTGAGCTTAACTGATACTTGCAAAAAAATTGTGGTAAGCCTGCTTTTAATGAGGTCAACAACTCAGTAATGCTAGCGGGATTTGAAACCCAGACCACTGTTATCATCATCTAAACGTTTTACCCGTTGAAGTAAACTGACTCTTGCAAAATGTTGTGGTAAGCCTGTTTTTAATGAGATCATTAACTTGGTAATGCTAGCAGGATTTGAACCCCAAACCTCTTGTTATCATTACCCAAAGGTTTTACCAGTTGAGGTTTACTGACACTTGGAAAATGTTGTGGTAAGCTTGTTTTTAATGAGATCAGTAACTCAGTAATACTAGCGGGATTTGAACCCCAGACCTCTGGTATCATCACCCTAAGGTTTTACCTATTTAACTCAACTGACACTTGCGAAATAATGTGGTAAGCTTGTTTTAAATTAGATCAATAACTCGGTAATACAATCGGGAATTGAATCCCACACCTCTGGTATCATCACCCAAAGGTTTTACCAGTTGAGCTCAACTGACACTTGAAAAAATTTTGTGGTAATTCTTTATTTAATGAGATCAGTGGCTCCGTAATGTTAGCAGGATTTGAACCCTAGACCTCTGATATCATTACCCAAAGGTTTACCAGTTGAGCTCAACTGACACTTGCAATAAAAATTGTGGTAAGTCTATTTTTAATGAGATCATTAACTCCGTAATGCTAGCAAGATTTGAACTCCAAACCTCTGGTAATCATCACCCAAAGGTTTTACCAGTTGAGCATTACTGAAACTTGTAAAATGTTGTGGTAAGCCTGTTTTTAATGAGATCAGTAACTCGATAATGCTAGGGGAATTTGAACCCCAATCCTCTAGTAATCATCACCAAAAGGTTTTGCCAGTTGTGCTTTACTAACACTTGCAAAATGTTGTGGTAAGCCTGGTTTTAATGAGAACAGTAACTCGATAATGCTAGCGGGATTTGAACCTTAAACATCTGGTAATCTTCACCCAAAAATTTTGCCAGTTGACATTCATTGACACTTGCAAAATGTTATGGTAATCTTGTTTTTAATGAGATCAGTAACTCGGTAATACTAGGTGGATTTGAACCCCAAACCTCTAGTATCATCACCCAAAGGTTTACCATTGAGCTCAACTGACACTTGCAAAAATGTTGTGCTAAGTTTATTTTTAATGAGATCATTAACTCCGTAATGTTTGCAGGATTTGAACTCCAAACCTCTGGTAGGTAATCATCACCCAAAGGTTTTACCATTTGAGCTTTACTGACACATGCAAAATGTGGTGGTATGTTTTTTTTTAATGAGATTAGTAACTTGGTAATGCTTGCGAGATTTGAACCCCAGACCTCTGGTATCATCTCCCAAAGGTTTTACCAGTTGAGCACAACTGACACTCGCAAAAAAATTGTGGTAAGCCTGTTTTTAATGAGATCAGTAACTCGGTAATGCTAGTGTGATTTGAACTACATACCTCTGGCATCATCACCGTACCCAAAGGTTTTACCAGTTGAACTCAACTGACACTTGCAAAATATTGTGGTAAGCTTGTTTTTAATGAGATCAATAACTCGGTAATACTAGCTGTATTTGAATCCCACACCTCTGGTACCATCACCAAAAGGTTTTACCAGTTTTTTTTTTGATTGGCAAGCAGGGTTTTTACAGAGGTCCCTTACCCCGTTCTTAGATTAAAGAAATAGTGCTAAAAGCACATTACAATTAGCTCATTTCCTTCTCTTTATACACATTCCTAATATCATGAGAGAAAAAACTTCCTACATATAAGACAAAACTCTTACTTGGACAGTTAAACTTGTAAATAAAGGCTAGTCTAATATGATCTAATAAAGGGATTAACCAGTAATTCTTCCTTTCTTTTTCTTGTCTTCCATTAAGAACTTTTCTATCAGTAGTTTTTCTTCATTCATTTCACTTACACACCTTTGTAATCTGTTTGTTGAACCTTATACAATCAGGTCCTTCTTTTATACTGTTGGGTATGTTGTGACACATTACCCTTTGCATTACCTTTGCCATCCTTGCTAGGGGCATCACTTCTTCTTGCATCTTTCATAAAGCCATCAATTTTATTACTATTGCCACCTCCTTGTTGTTGTCCTTGAGTAGCTATAGCCTTCCCATTTGCTTTGTCTGTATCATATACCTTGGTTTTTCATTTTGTTGTATTACTTGTGTTATGCCTTGCACCACATTTAGCCCATTCTCTCAACATTCAGCTGCTTTCCGTGCTCTTGTTGTATGCTTCCTACTTGGTGTTTCCCAACTCCCAGTCAGTTCTTTTTCATTAGTATTCTCCATCCCCTTTGAGTTTCTGGTTTCCCTTGTTGTAGTTTCATTGTTGCTAGGCCTGTCATCTTCTAGTTCTATTACTTGCTCCCCTATTGGTTCATTCTTCTAACTTAACACTACTCCAGTTTGAACCCATACTTTATCTCTAGTATTCTTATTTTTTCCAGCTTTTTCTTTGGACATATTTGCTCATGGTGCCCAAATACATCACACCTTTTGCACCTTTTTGGCTTCCAATTGTATTCAAAAGGGATTTTTAATGTTCTTTTTTTATCAAGTACCACAGTAGCATGGTCTGGTAAGTGCATCTTGTGTCCACTTCTACACACACACGAGCATATGTAGTTCTAACCATAGTTTCTGTCAACTTGTCTACAAACAATGGAGTGCCAATAGTGCTAGCAACCCTGCCAAAGCCTTCATCATCCCATAACTCCATAGGATATTTCTTCATGATAACCCAGAATGGGATAGTTTTCAAGTCATTAAATTCTGCTTCAATGAAGAGCTTCCATGGCCGTAAAATAAACAATTGTGATGCAATGTGTAGTGATCCCATCTCCAACACAAACTTCCTATCTTCTTCACTTCTGAATTGAAAAGAAAACATAGATTCACCATATGTTTTCATTATGAAATTTTCCTTCAACTTCCATGTTCTAGACAAAGTTTCACGAACAAACCCAAACGGCAACTTCTTTCCCACAAATCCACCAATAATAAGATTCTCAAATCTATTCTGAAAATGTATAAACTGATTAGATTGTACATCAACAATAGGTTTACCTTCAACAATTATGGGAGCATAAAATGACAGGTTCTTCTTGCTCACGGCTTGTCTACCCAAGATTGAACTCCATGAAATTTTGACACCATCAGTAGAAGAAGTATGATTTTCTGCAGGCACTTCACCTTCGTTGCCATGCACAAAAACATTGATTGTACCTAGCTGATTGTTTACTAACTCCGGACGAACAACAGAAAGGTTTTGTGCTACCTTCACGGATTCATGGTCAGTTGTAGTTTGTGTAGGATTAGAGCTATAACCCTGACTTCCTTCTCCTTCATTCTTCTTCTTTTGACCTTGGTTTCCATCTTCACGTGCATGTGTTGCATGTACTCCAACTCCTAATTGGCCTTGGTTTCCTTTAATGGAAGCTGCAATACAATCTGGACTTGTACTTGGAATCTGAGTTCCCAAATATGAGATCTCTGGAGTAATTGTAGTTTGATTAGAATTGCTAATAACTTGAGAGACAGGTTGTTGCATTCTTTCTTCATTAGCATTCCTAATCCATTTTGTATTAGGACTTCCTTTTGCATTACATTCCATATTGTTCTCCTGTAGAATAGGAATCCCAATTCCTTTAGAACAAATAGGACTTCCAATTACATTAGACTTACCCAAATCAGGACTGCTTGTCTCAACAAACTTGGTAAGTTTCCTAGTTGCATTAGGGTTCCCAAATAGGAAACCCTTCTTCAACCCAAAGGAGCTTCCCCGTTCATGGCTGCCATCCTTGCTGCTCATGCCTTCAGAACCACCATCTCTTGCTTTGCCCGGTGTTTGAAACCCTAAACAATTAGATTTTGCATGAACATACTTGTCCAGGTCTTCTTTAATGGGTTCTTCCTAGTTCTTTCCCATGGCATATCGCTCCTGGTTCATCTCCTCCATTCTTCTCTAGTAAAGTTTTTCTAGCGAGCCTATACCATACTTTGCCATGAGTTCAGATTCGAGAGCCATAAGTTCTTCATCTTCCATGCCCTCAAACTCCTCCATATAAACAAAATCATCACAATCAGTTTCCGGCCTAGAATTCATTAAAATCTCATACTCTTTCTGTAATTGATCTTTGGACTGGCGTAATCTTTGCATCCGAAAAAATGTGAAAAAAGTAAAAATTTTGTTGATTCTGATTTTACCAGTTGAGCTTGACTAGTACATGCAAAATGTTGTGGTAAGCCTGTTTTTAATGAGATCAGTAACTCGATAATGCTAGCGGGATTTGAACCCCAAACCTCTAGTAATCATCACCAAATGTTTTACCAGTTGAGTTTTACTGACACTTGCAAAATGTTTTGGTAAACTTGTTTTTAGTGAGATCAGTAACTCAGTAATGCTTGCGGGATTTGAACCCCAATCCTCAGGTATCATCACCCAAAGTTTTTACCAGTTAAACCCAATTGACACTTTCAAAATATTATGGGAAGATTGTTTTTAATGAGATCAGTAACACGGTAATGCTAGCGGGATTTGAACTACAGACCTCTAGTATCATCACCCAAAGGTTTTACCAGTTGAGCTCAACTAACACTTGCAAAATTGTGGTTGTAAGTATGTTTTTAATAATATCAGTAACTCCGTAATGCTAGCAGGATTTCAACGCCAAATCTCTGGTATCATCACCCAAGATTTTAACAGTTGAGCTCTACTGACACTTGATTTAGCGGTTTTCCGGGAATTCCATCAGCAGTGCCATCCCGTCAAACCTTTAGCTGTGCTAGCAAACCCAAACCAATCTGCAAGAACAAGTTAGCTCTACTAGCACTACTAAATAAAGCTATATTATCAAATATTATTTATAGACCTTCAATTTGACAACTGAACCAATCCTAGAATTAGTAAAGAGGCAAGTAATCGGGTATCGAATCCACTCTTTCCAAGAATTGGGTACTTTGACTACAGACAAGAAGCAACGATGATGAATGATGTCGTTTATGGAAGGATTGATGAATTGTGGAGAGTTGATTGATTGAGAGTATTATGATTGAAGTAGGAAAAGTGCAAACAAGATAAAGCAAGCAAGAAATATAAAAGGTTGTGAATATGGAGAGAAAAGCGGGGTATTACTTTGTTTCCAAATTAACTACTCATGCTCTTGTTTACCATGCATCTAACTATAAACTCATAGACAAATAATAATTAGGTTTGGTGAGTTTCCTTGCTCTCGACCCAGGAACTCGACCTCAAGATGTATTCAAGACCCAGTACCTCTCATCTCGATGCCGTCATGCAAGTAGTGAATCACTTCTCTTTACACAATTTATTAACTATCTTCTCTCTCTCGATGCCAAGATAAATTAAAGGGAGTATGAGGCTCGGAAGTCTCTACACATGCAAAAAGATCTCTCTTTTATTTATTATGAAGAACAAAGAGCAAAAAATATCCTATGTGATCAATCATAAAACAGTTACCTTCCTAGCATGGCAAACATGGATCACTTGTAGTAAATTCTTCTACTTACCTAATCCACTAGTAAAACCTGATATTCCTTACACAATGGTGTCCAATATACTAGAGGGGGGTGAATAGGGTATTTAAAAATTACTTAACAAAGTTCACCCCCAACAACTAATACCAAGGCAAACTGACACTACTAGATATGCTTAGTAAACTAAGATGCGGAATTAAAAGATTATACTAAGCAAGATACTAGCAAGCTAACAACCCAACAAGGATAAACAACTAACAAG
>JABWDY010000381.1:36110-48594 GCA_013358455.1 Thalictrum thalictroides | reverse complement strand
TTATGAAGAGGAGTTAAGCAAGGAGGATGTTGTAAAACATCCAAGTCGAGAAAAAAGGAAGGATTGTAATACTGTCAAGCTGATGAAACCAAAAGATGAACCTGTCGAAGATGTTGATTTTGGTAAGAGAGATGAATGTATGAACAAAAAGCCTGGTCTTGGAACTGCTGGTAGAGTCAGTTTTCTTTCTGGCTGTCAACTTGATAAAGTGTCTTGCCCAGATCAAAGTTATCTTAAGTTTCTCCGTGGTGTATGGGTTAGTAATAATGGATCGTTAACCTATGACAACGGCAATTGCATTGTCAAGTATGATGAGAATTTGGGAGCCGTTAAGGTCACACCATTGTCGTACCGCAAACCAGAAACCACAACCTACAGAAAGAAGGCTACACCCTCAAAGCCGAGTAGCAGTAGAATGGCTGTACGTATCATTTCATTAAGTAATTGTATACTTGTATTAGTTTGATATTTGCCTTTTCCTTACTGTGTTTATCATTTTGTATATATGTTAGTTGAACGAATGTGTTTCGGATATTGTCTCTAAAACAAAACCTAAACTCTCAAAGCCGAATGGTAATAGAACGGCTGTATGCAAATAATCTAGACACAAACTAGTGTTATGCCTTGTTTAACTCATCAATTGTATATATATTGATGTCCTGATATTTGCTTTTTCTTCACTGTGTATATTGTTTTGTATATTTGTTTAGGTGAACGAGGGCGATTCCGATTCTGTTGTAATTCTTGATACCAAAGTAAAAGATAATCGTGAACAGACTTTTAAAAAGAAGCTTAGGAAGTTTCTTCTAAATCCATATGACAAAAAAGAGTTGAGAGAAAGGTTCAAAGCTGCCAAAGTTCGCTTACCATTGGAAGGAGAGAGGAGGACTCGGAGACGTACTTTACCTTATGCCACAGAAGAACCAGGATTGTCATATTTTGATAGGCATCCGGGTAAGTGCAAATATAAAGAATACTATTTCTGGTATTTCTACTTAGATATGTATTTCATCCACAGAAAGTTCGCTCTTGTTTCTCTTTTCCCCTTTATCTGGCCATTTCTTATCTTAATTTGTTCATATCTTTAGTAAGTTATGCAGAAACTACTTATGTACTCAATAGTAGGAACTTGGAACAATGGAACATGAATGGGAGATTGGATGATGATAGCTTTCTTTATTTGGAATTGAAGCTTGGTTTTTGGTGTTGTTAGAGTTGTAGTATGTTTATGTAAGGTTTTCTATTTAGTTCGATTTCATAGAGATCAAATTGATAGTCAAAATGTTGAGATGTTTAGTCCCAAAGTGGACATTGTCAGGCCTTGCTTTGTTTAGTCCGAAATTGTTTTGTTGCCTTGTATCAAGTTCCACTTCTTTAGATGTTTGCTTTTCCATATCTACCACTCTTATTGACCTGAGCCTTGTCAATGGTACTTGTGCTTCCTTGTTCAACATTAGCTTCCCCTTGACCCTCTTTTTGTACCCATACTGTTTGATTTTTGTTGTGACTTCTTGTATGTACTTTAGGGCAAGCAGTAGTTCCATGCCCAAAACACTCACATCGTGTGCACTTAGGCGGCTTCCAATTGTATTCTACATCAACCATGTATGTCCTCTTCATGTCCAGTATCACAGGAACAGTTTTAGGGAATTTGCACTGATTATCTTTCTCAAGACACACCCTAGCATACGTAGTTCTTGCCATCTTTGCCGTGAGTTGATCATGAAACAATGTTCCCCTATAGCGCTACACACTTGGCTAAAACATTTGTTATTCAGGATTCAGTTATGCAGAACTGTGCTTGTTTGTTGTGATTGGTGACCCTATGCATTTTCCCGAGTCATCACATTTGCATCTTTGGTGTGTAAATGAACTGAGATTTAATTTGTTTGTTATCTGCTTTGCCTGGTATTTTGGTTTTGTTATCAAGTATTAGTCTGATTTTTGTGCATATTCTTGCTAGATTTCAATTGAGTGCTTTTTTGTTTGCATTTTAGATCTTGAAGAAATGATTGAAGATGCACGACAAGAAAATCAAAAAAGAGCTTTAGCTCTCTTGCGTTGCTTATCCTTCTTCTATGAGGTAATGGCCGAATATAAATTCTGTTCCTTGTTCGTGTAGTTCATTGAACATAACAACCTCTCTCTCCCCCGCCTTCCTTTTTCTCTGTTTTTCATTTGTAAAGGAATAATTTAGTCAAATACATGTTTATTTTGTTCATCAAAGTGCACAATCCTATGTAAACATTTCTTCATACTTGCAGAATGTTTCTGATCCGGGGTCATTTGTTCCGTGGGTGAATCCAAAAAGTTGGCTGCATGACATAATTTGTTCTTGTGTGAACATTCGGTAAGTATCTCTCTTGAATTCTATATATATAATCAAATATATTTTCTTGCAATTTTGTGGGAATGAATGCAGTAATGTTTAAAACATATTATTTGCTGCAGTAAGTGTCCCATGAAGGCGAATGGTGTATCCCATGGGAAAAGGCATCATTGTTGAATCAGGGGTTACTCTTTGTGGTTCAAAATGCATATGCTAGAAGTTGAAGAAGATGGTTTGAATTCTATTATGTCATAATTTGAAGTTACATAAAGATATTGTCGTATTCAAAGAGATGCTCATACTAATTGCTGTTCTTATTGTAGATCTTGAACTTCTTTGTTGTTGTTAAATTTCACTCGTGGTTTCCCCATGCTGAAATTGAGAACTCTGGCATTCATGTTATACTTGATCTCCCCATCATATAACAACTTTCGAATGTAGTGCTCAATGTCTGAGCCAATAAGCCGCAGTGTGTATTCTGTCAGTGGTGCACCCTGACATTTCATAAAACTTAGTCTCACCATTTTCTCGGAATGGAAAAAACTATGATTTGAGATATACTGTGTCACTGATATGCATGTTATATGCATAAACATATATGATTATTTCTGGAATCTGCATGGAACTCCTTATCTGCTCTTCTGCAGTGTAAGGTGCAGACTGCAGAGCATCTACTCATTATCTGGTCTCGATTGTATGAAAAATAAGTAATTTGCATATAAACTAATGCTTAATCCCTTTAAATGAAAAAATCAATTTAAACATACCTCATAATGATCAACAAGCTCCTGGAAGTATGCATAAACCATGTTGCAAGTTTCTGAAGTCCACACAAACTCATTCGTAGGATCAAGGATGAGGGTGAGCTTGTCCATTTGAGTTTGATCAAAAGCATTTGTTACTGGATCAATGTAGGCTGCATAGATTCTGACATGTCGAGTAACACTACTAAGCCACTGTCCTCCATATTCTACACCCATGTTCTTGCTCTTTGCATTAAGTTGTGGCGGTTGCGTGACTGGTGGTGGCTTGGACTTAACTTTAGTTTGTTTTTCTTCTTGCTCTGGCTGTAGATTTATTTGTGATGGTTGTATTTCTGTTTCTTGAGCTCTAATTGAATTTATCTTTCTTCCACCAAGACCTCTCTTACCTCCAACCCAACCCATTATAGAAAAACTTGTTGAAGCCATGTGAGTGAGTTTGGGGACTTTGAAGTTTGGTAAGTTAAAATGTGGGGAGCATTGGTATAGGTTCAAGTATTTTAGAAATTTCTATACCACCCAAACATTTCCCTTTGGTTTTTGGATAAGGTACAACCCATATTGACCCTTCAAAAAGCAACAACCAGAAGAAACGAAATCTATCTAAAATAGTGAGTGTAGTAACTAAATCTCTCTGTCAGTTCAGTAGAAGGAAACTTGACATTTACATGGGCAAAACTGAAGTGGAGAAAGAGTGTCAGACACACATGGTCTTTGTATAGAGGTCTATTGTTGCTGGAGGAAGCGGCTCTAAAATAACAAATAAAAGGTTGGCATGTCATGAAACCATAAGCCAATACCAATATTATAAACATTTCTGAAATTATATCATTCTGTGTATAATCTACAATTCTACATTGCTATGATACATATGGACCATTCTGCAGTAGCAGAAACTAAACTCTATCCTGTACCTGGGTAATACAACCCCCAACTCTCTTCTAATCTGCAACTTTACTTGTCACAAAAGATTATATTCCTTCACGACATAGCGAGATTAGCATTTGGGCTGCTGAGGGTCCAGGAGGATTACACCAAAAGGAGTCCTATTTTTAAGACACATTGGTCGATGGTCAAACAAAATCATCTGAGGGATCACTGTCACCAATACTTTACCTGTTAGTATCCTGCTCTTCTTCATCGCTAACATCAAGGCTAATGTAGTCAGAAAGTTTTTCTTCACTAGTATATATCTCTTCACTCTGCTTCTCAATGTGCTTGCCAGAAGAAACATTTCCTAGCTCACTAGCACCATTGAGCTTTGAGCCAAAGTAACGGGCCCCAGGTTTATTTGAATCTTTTGACCGTTTCTTAGACTTGTTTCTATTTTTCGGGTGATGAAGCTTGCAAACGGATCTCTGCAGACATACACCCGTAGATTGGAATATGGGGCAGACATAGCTGTGCTTCTTGCGACACTACAAGGGCAAAAAAAAATATTTGTCCAACACAGTAATTAAAGGTAAAACAAGCATGTCAGGTCTGTAAACGAGTATTCAAGATATCAAAGCTTTCTTGTTTCTTTCTAATCAAATTTCCTAATTTATATATTTATTTTGTAATCCCTTTTCTTCTTGTGCTTCTTGCACGATCCAAAAAGAATCCTGAGTTTAATTTAGTTTACTGGGATAGAAAGTAAGACTAAAACCACTTGACACTTTGTAAACACGTAATCAATTATGAAGAATAGTGTAGTAGAAAATGAAAAAGTAAAATCCAAGGCATTTGGAAAAAAAATCAAGCCTATTGTTCTAAGATTAAGCCTAAAAAACAACAAAGATTTGCCTCAAAAACAAGATCACTGCAGTTGTGAAAAAATTATAAAGTTGAATGAAAATGAGCACATGACCCTCAGTGAAAGAAGTGGGGTGACTAACTTCCAGTCATCAAATTCACCAAACAACAATAAAGTAAAACCAGAAAAATACCTCATCACCACTAGCACAATAGCCTCTAAGAAAACCATCGCAAACAGAAGCATTTGGATTAACATTCACATGCCTATATGGACAACTCTCATTGGTGCATAATCCTGTTGAAAGAAGTTATGAAATTAAGCATTATTATAATCATGTTGAACACAAACAACAGGAAAAACCAAATTCACCTTTCAAGAAGTATGAACAGTCCTCCATTCTTTCTGGAATAACCTGCATAATGAATCAAGACAAAGTTTGGAGTGTCTACAAACAGTCAATCTGGTTTAACTTGCTATCAGCTATATAAGGTTGTGAACCACACCTTATGAGTTAATTTGCATGTAGCATCGGAGCACAAGCCTTTAAGAAATTTTGTACAGACTGCAATTTTAGCACGATCATGTATATATGGGCATTTCCCATCACCCTTGTTGCATTTCCCGAATCGAGTATAAAACTGGCAATACTGCTGTTTTCTAGCCAACCGTAATCTAGCAGTGTGCAAACTCCATCGAACTTTCTCACTAGCCAGGAGGCGAACAAGTTTCTTTGGGTCTCTAACAAGCTGGTTACCATTGCCAATTCGAATATATCTGTACAACATTCACAATTGTATCTACAAATCAAATTTTATTAAAAAATTTTATGTTAAAACGGACAACACATCTTCCATTCTTGGCAGACAATCAACAAACAAAATTCCAGAATGGCCAGTATTATTCTCAGCTGCACAGTAATATTGGGTCTTACACTAAACATAAATATTCTCAATTTGGAGATAAGGTGACCTTATAAGAAAACTCCCAAGAACTTAAAATAGAGAGAAATTTGCTTCATCCACTCAGAATAATGAGTTGAAAAAAATTCAATACATACTCGTCATTGTCAATTAGCAATCTCGTTGGGATGAATGAATTCTTGCAGTCCTTTCCTGATTGCAGATCACCAGCGCATGATGATTTATCATCTATAACAACCACCACCAGGTAGACATGAGGGTGAAGTCATGAATATATGAATAAAACATACATGATAAAAATGGAAACAACACAGAACAAATATGATTACAGTTGACTTTGTTATTCATAAAGATACAGAATAAGCTAACTAGATTCAATTGCTGAGGTGATTAAACTCCTCCAAAATACAATTATATGTGGAACGAATTTGAAAATTTAAGGATATTTATATTATTAGAGAATAAATTATAATTAGATGTCCTTTCCAGAACCATTCCATTGCCTTACCTGGAATCCTGTGAAGTGTACGTTTCGATGCATCCATTTTGTATCGGACTGAGCCTATCCGGAATATGCGTTCTCCTGTTCACATGTTAAGAACTCGTCATTAAAGTTTTGTGATTGCTCCCAGCAGCAATAAGCATTTTGCAGAGAATTTCATCAAGCCACAAACTCATCAAATTTGGAGGTGTGTAGATCAAGCCATTGCACAACACAATCAACATCAGGCTTTTACGAAGTATCAGATCAAACAGAAGTATTGTATCTGCCACACCAGGAATCTTGATCGACCTACCTGGGGGCAGCACTAAACAATGAGCTAACTTACGGGAAGATTGATTTCTACGCTTTTCCCTGCCTATCACACATCCAGCACCTTTCTGCTCTCTTTTCTTCCTTTCTACTGCAGCAACTGCTAGCGTAGCTTCCTGAAAAAAGAACAACCAATTACACTTCAATGACAAGCTAATGCTTCATGGAAAATATATAGGAGAAAGAAATACCATTAACATAAGGAGCAGAGTGATGTAAGTTGTTATCTAACAAACCTCATTCGCCAGCTTTGACCGTGTTTCAATAGACTTCGACCATTTCAGATTGGATCCACCAATACTCAATACTTTGGACTTCCGCAGAGAAAATCCACCTGTTGACCTTGTGTAAACTGTATCTCTCTTCCGTGAGAGAAGCAGTTTCTTACTGGAAGTATGATAACAACCCCTGACACTAATTAGCAGACTAAGTGGGAATAGTAAGGAGCAACTTGTAAGAGTAGAAGAAACTAGGAAAGCATCAATAAACACAGTAATGTACCTGATCCTTGAGAATGAACTCTTACTGAATGTCGAATTAAACTTGGAATTTCTCCACTGTGACATTCTTTTCCAGGGGAAGGGATATGGGTACACCTTAAGTCGCTGCAGTGATCCTGTCTCTCGGTGTTGTGTTTGTGTCCCATGCAAAGTCCATACCAAAGAGGTCTTTGAAGGTTTGTGTGTCTTTGCAAAAGCTGCAAAGGTGAAAAACAGATGAAGTCGTATTCAACTATTGAACAGCAATTATAATGTTATAAGTTATAACATCCTACTGCAAGAGCAATATAATCTGTAACAACCATAGTTCTGAAGGTGCCAAAAATGGCGTTTAACAATTATAGTTATGAAACAGAAACATTATTAGCAAAATGCACGCAGATGGTTTCTTGCAATAATCTTTGCCGTCAACTATTACCGTATATTGTGATTTTCCAATTATCCATATAAACGAACTATGATATCCGGTGTAAATTGTCAAACAGTCTTCATTGAATCATCCAATTAATTAGAAAAGCATGCATACCAAATAGCCATTTCATGAAAACAGCAGCTTCTAAGGGGTGAAATGGAGAACATGAGAGGAATAAAACAAACCTTTGTCAAGCTCTTGCTTATTTATATTTCTATTGCAACTAGGAGAGGAAATTTTTGAAGTTCCTTGACTCTCTGAAACTGAACAATCATCTGAAATGGCAACCACTTGATTCAAGTAGCTCCCCAATGACGGAGCATTCCGAATAAGCTGGTTCTTTTTCTTCTTGTAATAATGATCACAGGGTGCAGAAGGTAGTGATTCAGCCTTCTCTGGAGCATTGGAGCGATCAAGAACTTCAGTCCCAGATGAAGCAACCAACTGATTTAACTTGCGCTTAACATATGTGATCCCCTTCAGCTTTGATATTTGTGATTTTCCACTGTCAAATACACCATAGATTTCTGACTTCTTGCTGTCATTTTGAATTTCAAAAGGTCCAATATGAACAACTTCGTTTTTATATGCTTGATCTGCTGCTGTTTCAGTTCCACCTTCTAAAAACACGCCTGGAAATGTACAAGATGAAGTAGCAGCAAGAGAGTTGGTAGGACCAGATGGAAGCTTGCTGTTATGTGGCAATGGAGGTGTTCTCGGCCTTTCTAAACAATTATGAGAGTCCAAAGAACTACCCTTGAGGTCAGAAGTAGAGCTTTTTAATTCATCTCTACCAACATCATTCAACTGAGAAATTGAAGTGCCTAAACCTCCAACTATCTGTGAACTGGTGGCATCTGGAACACGTCTTCTAACTAGACTGTTCCCTTTACGAACATATGAAGTGCTCCGAATACTTTCTGGGGGCGGTTTTTGTAAAGAACCAGAGCTTAAACTTGAAACTTTTTGAGGAAATGGAGGGTTATCAGTTCGGTGCCATGTTCGGGGTCTTACCAAAGTATTAGTTTTATTCATATAAGTTGAAGAAACAGACTTCCTACCAGGTAAGACCTTAGGTACTGAAGGAATGTGACAAGTTTTAATCCCATTCATCTCTCCAACCTTCGGTCTCAGATTAAATGTTGACTGCTGCTTCTGCGCTGACGGCAATGGCAGTGATTTCTGGGGGATCACATTTTCAGTTTCTGTTTGATCGGAATTTGCATTTCCTTCAAGGTCTAATGTTGGTCCACACGTTTTGCTCAACACATGGCACTGAAAGCGTTGAGAATTCGATACGCACACCTCTTTGATTGTGGAAAGAGAATGTTCATCAAGGCTAATGTGCCTTTCAGGCACAGAGTCCACCCCTTCTCCATTGGAGTTAGTAATAGAAGCACCTGAGGCCTCTTCCCTTGGTGAGATATAAGTGGAGACAGACAATGAGCCACCCTTAACTGGAAGAGAATAAATGTCATTTTCCACTGTTTTACTCGCAGATCTCTCATTCGACACTAACATCTGGGAGTCTAGAGGTAAGCTGACAAACTTCTCATTTGACACAATGTGTTCACCTTTTCGCCCGCTAGGCATACCAAGCTCTCCAGCTAAATCTACATCAATATCACCATCCCTTTGCCCAGTTTCCGATTCTATATTGCCATCTACAATAGCAGGCTGAGCACTATTGCCTGTGTCCCCAAATGAAGTAGGATCTTCATTCCACTCAACTACGAAACCTGATGACAGAGCATGCCCGCTTGGCAAAGTTGAGTTCTCACTAGCATTCATATCTGTGTCTGCAGATTTTCTTTCATTATCAATATCGACACCATTTCTCTCTGAAACCATATCAATGAGCGACCTTTCCTCTAAAGAATTCTCAAATGATAAAGTTTTTTCATGTAAAGACTGTGAACTGACATCATCCAGTGTTCCAATATTAGCAATTATTAGGCCCTCTTCTGAGTTTGTTTTTCCCGTCTCAGAAATTGAAGGGCCATCTGTACAACTGCAGCTAATTCCACTTTTAGGATCATCAGGTATTCCAGTTTCCTGGGATCTTTTCAAACCCAAAATGGAGGGTTTAAGCTTATGTTTCTTCTTAACCTTCTTGATCTTCCTGATCACCTTCTTCTTAGCCTTAGGTTTGCCAGCAGAAGCAACCACAGAACTTTGAACTGCTTCTACCATCAAACTGTTCTCAAACAATGTAGTCCCACAATGTAGTGACTGGAGATCAACACCTTCTGTAATCTCATTGGCAGAAGCAATGTTTTCCTCTTCTGATTTCTCGGTATCCTTTTCAGGATTCAAAGAAGCACCTACACAAAAGTTTAATCTTTCTGCAATTGTAGGTCCCTCACAAGATTCTGTTACTCCTGAACTTGGGAAGCCTGAAAGACGGTCAAATACATTCTTCTTAACCATAGGAACCTCAGCGGAACCGACAACAACACTTGTGGGCAAACTTTCGGCCAAATTCTTTTCATTTGATACTGCAATTCTATGTAAAAATGGCACACTGACAATATCCATAGTCTCGATTCCAGAAACAGTGGCCTTCTCTTCTGATTGTCTTAAACCTTTATCAGAGCCCAACACATAATCTGCACCATGGATGGAACTATTGCCAGGTACAGCTTTCTCATGGATTTCTTCAATTATTGAGCCTGATAAACCTACAAAACGGCCCATCCCTCGCTTCTTTCTCCTTTTTCTCTTATGCGTACCAGCAGAACTGGCCAGAGGGCCCGGAGGCAATTCTGCTGCTGCGTCATTCTGAAGTAATATATTAATCCCATGTGAAGACTGCAAACCAACAGCTTCTATCATTTTTGTACCAGAAACGGTAGCATGCTCATCTGGTTGCCTTAAACCCTTGTCAGAACTCGAGGCAAAATCTACACTGCCGGTGATGCTATTGCCAAGTACGAATTTCTCGTTGATCTCTACTTTCTTTGTCTTGTTCATGTTCCCCTTCCTAGCCTTAGGTGCACACACCACGTCAGAACCAACCATTGACACCAAAGAGGGTTTTTCTGTCGTAGTCACTTTAAGTGACTCAGTGGTCTCATTTAGACAGGGTTGGGAACCAGTAGGATCTCCCATCCCACTTCCAGAAACTGTGCATATATCAATTGACGGTACTAAAGCCTCGTTGGCATTTACTTTGACCTCCATATTATCTGCGGAGCTATCTCTAATCAAGAGGTTCTTATTCAAACCAACTGTGGTGCTCAAAGAAGTATTTCCCGTGGTAGTTACTTCAAGTGGCACAGTAATCTCGTTTAGACAAGGCTGGGCACAAATGTCATCTCCACTTCCAAATCCAGAAACTCTTGCTTCATTGTTTGACTGTGTTAAAATTTGGCAAAAGCTTGATGCAGCATCCAACATTTTGGTGGAACTACCTCTACTTAGCGTTTTCTCATCCGAACCAACAATAGCCAAACCAGTCTCTTCCGTCCTTATAGTTTCAACTGGCACAGATATCCCATTCAGACAAGACGTCAAACCAATTCCTTCACCACTCCCAAGCACAGTAATATCAACCTTGTCCTTTGGATGTGTTGAACATAAAACCTTGTTGAAACTAGATAGATCATCCAACTTTTGTGTCATACTCTCTCCATTTAGTTCTTTATTATCAGAACTAGCTGCAGTGTTCAATGTGGGGCATTCTTTTGTGATGTTATCACATGAAACTGTATCTTTGCCATATGAATGTGTTAAACCCCTTTTGGAACTTGGTGCATCACCCTTATTTCTTGAGGAACTATCTTCATTTGGCGATTTTTCATGGATCTCAGTTACTCGTGGACTCGAAACACTGAAGATAGGAGTCATGACTTTTCTCTTTTTGTTGTTATTGGGGGTACTCATGCCATCAGAATCAACCACTTGACCAGAAGGAGGCACGACTGCTTTGGCTACTAAAGCATTTGACTTAAAAGAAATATCAAGGTCAACAGAGCCCTCTGTTTTACTTTGATCCACATTTTCTTCTGTGAAAATAGGTGCTTCTTTATGACTCAAGGAACCAGCAGTTGATCCATCAAAAAAAGTAGAAGAAACTGTTTCCCCATCTTTCCATTTCTTTGGAGTTTTACCTACCCTAAGTAACGCACTTGTTCTCTGTATTTTCTTCTTAGGAGTATAATTCAACTCTTGTGATCCCTCTCTACTAGCCGCCTTCTTAAACTTTCCAAACCTAGACTGATTTTGAAAGCGTTTCCCATTGAAATGTCGATATCCATCATCATTCACCCTAGTTTCAGGACCCGTTTCATTCCCCACAATCTCCATCACAGACTGATGAGAGACTGGTACTTTATGAACAAAGGAACTTTCCTTTTCTTTTGGAAATTTTTTTGCAGAACCCCGTTTCCTATCTTCAATCAAACTGTCTCTCCCATTACCACTACACTTTTCAGTCCCAAAAGTAAACCGTGAACTTGAAGTGCCTGACGGCTGCAGTGAATCATACTTGGCAGACAAAGTTTCTCCATGAATATAACGATTATCAAAACTATCAATAATACGACGATTATTTCGATAATCACTTTCTTCACTCCATACAAAATTATGCTTTTGATTCCTTTCGAGAGTATCTCTTGAAAACTCTCCAAACATAAACCCTTCATTGCGATTAACATTAACAACACTATCAACACCATCATAATCATCAAATCTTTTCAAATCAGGTTCTCTATGATAAGGATTTGGGGACATAGAAGAAGGGTAACTATATCTAGTACTAAACTGATGATCGTAATGATGATGTGAAGGAGGAGGACGATGCGCCCACTCAATTGTGCGATGATGATGATGGGGAGGAGGTTCAATAGAAGAAACCCTAGGTGGTAGGTCGAAGTTTCGAGATTCTAATTGTTCACGATAACGAGGAGATCTAGAATGATAATTAAATTGAGAAGAGTGTGAATCGAAGTTTCGAGATTCTTCTTTGTATTGAAAAGAGAGATGTGGTGGTAACGGTGGTGGTGGTGG
>JABWDY010000381.1:12245-22488 GCA_013358455.1 Thalictrum thalictroides | reverse complement strand
TAGCCAAAAAAATCACCAGAATTGGGTGCCATATACATAAATGGGTGGGCTTTTCATATGAGCCATGGATAAAATGCACGAGAGCCCACGTCTTTTTTCTCATCATGTGATCTTTTCGACCTTCCACGTAAGAAGAATAATCATATATACTGCACCATTGGATCAGTAACCCTCCACTTCCACTTCAACTTCCACATCAACCTCCACAACATCAACTTCCACTTCAACCTCCACAACATGTCCAAGTGTACATTACAAAGGATTCTCTCTCTTTCTTCCTTTCGTTGTTGTTCTACACTTTTTAACTTCTTTTTCTTCAACTCTTAACTGTCATTCTCTTGTATAGTTCATTAGCCGCTCTGTAAAAAAAAACCGTTTTCTAGAAACTTTTTGGAGATTCTTCGCACCCTTTTTAAGATAAAATTAGATCTTTTTTCTCTCTTATTCTTCTGCTTGTTTCTCAATCGATTCTGCATGCGTTGAGATCCAATTCAGTGGTTAGTTCAATTTCCTAAACTTTGTTTTCTTAATTCTTTTCTTTTATATAAGCTGAATTATGGTTTAAATTGGTGGGTGAATGATTGTTTTCGGTAAAATTAAAGAAAGGGTTTTGTTAATTTGTTTGATGTTGATAGTGGGTTATTACTTATTATTAAGATCTTTGGTAATTGAGATTGATTGAATATGAGAAAATTTATTTTGAAGAAAGTGTAAAAATAAGTTTTTTTTTTTTATCATGAATTAGACGCACTATTGCCAATTTTCAATGGTGTTAATAGTTGAAAACTATGACTGTTGTGAAATTTATAGAAACTATAGTGCTTGTATGACTTCAATTTGCAATAAGAGCATTTTTTTGGAATGATGGTCAATGTTGAAACTTGTTGCGACCAAACACATGTTGTTTTTTGCTATCATTGGATAGAAACCTATAATTGAAATGGTGTAATTGTGTGTGTTGGCTGAGAGTCTGAGATTTTAAATAATGATTATGATATACTCGTATTTATTTTCGTTCATTCGGATGCTGGAAGAATCTGCCCAGGTGTTGAGTAGCCTAATGTAATATTGTGATTTTGTTAACCTACAATATGTGGACACTTTTTGATAACTGATATTGTGAATTGCAATCTGGTATCATTTGAAAGCTCTTGCTGAGAAGATTGTTGGATATTTTGATGACACATTCTTATCATTTAGGTTCTGTGATCTCTTTCTCGAGGAAGCCTTTTTTTTTTTTGGGTGTATAATATAGAAAAGCTGATTTGACAGTCTGTTGACTTTTGGTCAACTTTGTACAACATTAGGCTCGGTGGAGTCATTGTTGAGCAAATCATGCAGCTATATCACCATCCCTATTCTTTAGACAGCCAGAAGGTAAGGCTTGCACTTGAAGAGAAGGGCATTGATTACACGTCGTACCATGTCAATCCTCTTACTGGGAAGAACATGGATTCCTTTTTTTTCCGCATGAACACAACAGCTAATTTGCCTGTCTTCCAGAATGGTGCTCATGTTTTAGTAGACACCATTGATATAATCGAGTAAGTCACATTTGTCCTTTGGTTTTCTAGATATTGGAATCGGATAAATTCTAAAACTGAATTGCACGTGTACAGGTATATAGAAAGAATTAAAATACTCTCTTCAGGTTTTGAAAGTGACATTGTTAGTAACAGTGAAGTGAAAGAATGGATGGAGAAGATTCAGAGATGGAATCCCAAGTTATTCACTCTCTCCCACATCCCTGATAAGTACCGACTCTTTGTTTCCAAATTCCTCAGACGGGTTGTGATTGCTCGTATGGCCCAGTCCCCAGACTTAGCAAGTGTCTACCATTTGAAGCTGAAAGATGCATATGTGACAGAAGACAAGTTGAAGGATCCTGACGCTTTAAAGGAAAGTGAAGAAGAACTGATCCGACTTCTCGATGAAGTGGAGAGTCAATTGAGTGAAACAAGCTATCTGGTAGGAGGAGAGTTCACCATGGCAGATGTAATGTTGATTCCACTTCTCGCTCGAATAGAACTCTTGGGTCTGGAAGATCAGTACATCAATTGCAGACCCCATATTGTCGAATACTTGAAGGTGGTCAAGCAAAGGCCTAGTTATAAGGCAGTGATAGGGAAGTATTTCTCTGGATGGAGAAAATATAAAACACTGTTAAAGACTTGGTTGTTTGTTTGCATTAGAAATGTGCTCAGAAAATATTGACATTGTCTGAAATAAGAGAAGGGTGGATGAAGAGAGCAGTGAAATTATGTGTACTTTTCAATCTGCATATATGGAAAAAGATTACACTGGGGAATAAGCCAATCAGGTAAAGCTGTAGAGAGGTTAGTTTTTTGCAACGATTCTCCGATGCTTTCATTTCTTTTTTTGGATATTTATGGTGAGCGACAATCCCTCAGAAAAAAGTGCGGATATATCATGTGGTATCTGTAAATTTTTTTTTCTTTTGTCAAGTTTGTATGTATCCATACCTTCATTGTGGTTGAGTTGTGGTTTTATAAGCGGCCAATCATGTTTTTATATTTTTAATAAAATGTCTTCCATTTAATTGAATTCTATTGCAATGCAATGTGTTAACTAGTTTGTTATCATTTGGAAGTTAATAAAAGAAATTTATAGTCAGCATATATATGAATAACTTAAGAAAGGTTCAGTTTACAGAACAAAGTATCCCTGGCCAACTGGTCTAATAACCATGAAGGTGGGTAAATATAGGTCACAGGAACAGTGGAGCTTTTATCCCTTGAGATTGCAAGGATATTAGCCACAGCGTTCCTTGACCTGTTACAGTGCACATAATTAAAATAGATAGGGAAGGTATTGCAAATTATATTTCAAATGGGGTATCTCAAATTTTGAGGTTCAAATAGGGGGGTAAGTCCAAAAATCTCTATATATTAAGATTGAATCTTTTCCCCTATATAGGTTCTATCACACAAACATGTACAGAGTACACAATAATGTATAGCATTTCCACTTTGTAATAGATATCCACAATTCCTATATGCTAGCTCCTTTGAGTACAGATATCCAACATATGTGGTGTATTTATTGGGCATGACAGGTTCTTGTGGAATGACTACTGGAACTTCAGTTTCTGTCTGGCATAGGTGTGAGTGTGAGGCTCTGAGGTCTGAGCTCATTTCTTCATAGCTCAATAGACTACAAATTAGTGTAATATAGCTCAATATGGTACAAAAAACCAAACCAATACGTAAAGCATATTTTATCTTCTTAACAAAAAATAAAAATAAAACATATTTTATCTTCTCTAAAGAAGCTGATATTTTACCCCATATGCACAGAAGATTGCAATTATAACTGCACAGAAAATTTTTATTAAGATCAACAGAAACAAATAAAACAATCCTGATCAGCCCGCTTGAACAGCGTCGTCAGGTGAGATACATCATAACTGCACAGTTACCTTCAAATGAAAGCAAATTCCTTCCGATTAACTTGAAGGGTGGAGAGAGTATTTAAGTTTTTCTTTGCAGTGGTTCCATGACCAAAACCTCTATTTTGATTTAGTGAATACGCCTAGAACTTTATCCTAGCTTGTTTCAAAACTGTAATGTTCAATGTCTGCAGCTAACTTGACATAGATTTTGAGGTGACCACCTGCCAGAAACCATCAAAGGCCATAGCCGGTTTGACATAGAACTGTTGCTACCTACTATTCGCTGGGCAAACAAGCTCGTTCTATAAGCAACACAATAAGCCTCTTGAAACAGAAGCTAGTTTACCATTTACCAACAAAAAATATTGCATACAATCAATTGATTTCTTGGAAATCAGCACAAAACATATTTTCTTTATTTGTAATTATGTGATCTGCCAAGAAGCAAGAACTACAAGATGGTTGTTGCTAGAGTTTATACAGTAGTTAAGAAAGAAGACTTCAAAGCCCAGACAGAGATGCACAAAAACCTTCAAATACCAATTCCAAAGAAGACATCGATCTGTAGAGCTTGCATAAACTTATGCATCACTAAAGCCATGCAGAAAAACCATAATATATATAGCAGTGTTGATGCACTCTATAGCAGAATATCACATTCTAATATTGACATATATTAATATACACCACAATATATCTTAAAAAACATAGATATTAAGGTCTCATGTCCATGATCATGATGATGACCATAAATTTAACATCCAAGAAATGAAGATCGATCACAAAAATTATTATTACTTCCAGTTTATGTCAAAAGAGACTAAAGACCTGCATCAATTCCTAAAAGGCAAGAGCTATTCATTATAAGGCTCATGGTAGGTGATACTTTGTTCTATTTTTCCTGTAAATTAGGCTGGATTGGCTGGACACGGAAGGTGAACGGCATCTGAGCAGGATAGTCCCTTCCTTTTTGATGATATCCATTTTCCATATCTCTATCATTCCCGCCGATTTCCAGAGAATGCTGTTAAAATCAACAATTTGAAAACAAATTAGACCATGTAATTCAATACTGATCATAAATTGATCACAAAAAACTGACAATCAGTACTAAGTTGATTGCATGAACCAACTTCATAATCTAGTGTACATGAGTTAGGTTCCATTCTCCTCCAGTGCAATATATAGACAAATCAGTTGAGCTTATTTATACTTAATCCTCCGTGAACAAGTTTTATATATAACTAATCGGTGGAACAAGTTCATTATCAAGATTTCCAAATGACCAGTGAGACTAATTTCTGGTATGTAGAGACTAGAGAGAAAGGGAGATACCAAGTGGTAACTGAGGCGCTTGTTCTCTTCCTCTAGCATACTTGTCTGTTATAAAGTCATAAACATGAAAACACAAGTTAGGCACTTGATCTGTCATTCCACAATCCACATGAACTAAAGAAGAAAACAGACCCAACAACATCCATGTTTCATTGAAAAATTCAACAGATATAGAAAATTCAAGAGAACCAACCAAAAGAGAGAGTGTGTGCATGGTGGATTTTGACTTACATTTTTCGTCATCATTCTCCAGACATCATTCTGCAAAGTTTAACACAGAAAAAAAAATCAGAAATCTTAATTTTCTTATTTTGCAATTAAATTACTTAATATACTTTGAATTAATGAGAGAGCTAGAGAGAGATCTAGATCGATAGATTGATGAAAACTTACCTTTTTGTCACGAATTTTAGAAAGACCATTATTGAGGGCTTCTTCAATAGGAATGAGTTCTTTGGCATTGAGGGAAGTGATATCCTCACCCTTCAAGTGCCTATATAAATCAAAGAGAAGTAGCCAAGATAAATCTGCTTATTATATGTTTTATGAACATTTTTATAGAAGAATATATATTTCAGAAAATTTATAAACACAAGCTAGCTAGCTAGCTAGGCAAAAACATATACCTGAGTTCGATCTGCATGCTATCATTTTCCTTCTTGATTCTATCCAATTCAGAGCTGAGAAACTGGAGCATTAAGACTTAATTAGAGATAAAAGTCTAGGGTTTTCCTTAAAAAAATTTTAAATAAATTCCATTTGAATAGATCTTCAAACTATAGACTTCTATTTTAAGTTATCATGAGTACTGTTTATATCTTTAAAAACCCATGGTTCATCTTCATCAAAACAACCAAGAAACAAAGAGATAAGAAGGTTCTTCAAAAGAAAGAGGACTTTCATGTTAAGAGATCTGGTCTGTCAGAAAATAATAAAGACATAATAACTTAAAAATCACAGTTCATATTATCCGTGAAGTACTGTAGATCCATAGGGTTGTTATTGTACCTCATGCTTTGCATCCCACAACTTCTTCCCTGAAGTCTTCTGATATTTGTCTAAGATCCCTATCAGCCTTTCAACATAAAAATTAAAAAAATAAAATCAGAAAAAGAAAAAGGAAATAAAACATCATATGAAATAACAAGTAGAGAAATAGATAAAATATGTTCATACGTTGTTGAAGGACCAGGAGAAGGGCTGATGTACTCAGACATCTTGCCAGTACTAGAGAAAATAACAAGAGCAATCTGAGCATCACAAAGAACATGGATTTCTCTAGCTTTTTTCAAAATCCCATTTCTCCTCTTTGAATAAGTAACCTGTCTGTTTGTTGAATTTTCAATTCTCTTGATCTCAATCTTACCTCTTCCCATGATCTTGACCTAGCTTATGAACTACTAAGCTCTCACCACAAACTCTTTAAACTCTAGCTCTTCTTTAACAAACTTTTGAACAACAAATGAGAGAGAATTGAAAAAGAAGTTGCTGGGAAAGTAATGAAGAAGCTAGCAGGCATGATAGAGATGAGACTTCTATTGTTAGTTAGAAGTGAAAGAAACTTTCTAAGTGGTTCAGAAAAGATGGTTTTATTTGGGTTGTTGACAAAGCCAATTGATTCATCTTCTTAACCTTTGGTTTTTCTCTTTTACTCTCTTTCTTTATCTCTCTGTGCTATATTAAATCAATCAAATTTGTGAAACATCATAAGACTTAAGAAGCAACAGCTAGCCCTATCTTTCTTTTTTGTACGTAAATTGTTGTTGAGTGCATGTCGTACTAAACACGTGTCAAGTTTAAGGGTAGGTTTTTTGTCTAGGGTTTTGAGAATGTAACCTTAAAAGGGTTGTTAATAAAATCTTAGACATCAAATCAATTCTAAAGGAATTAAGGGAAATGAAGAAGAAAAGAAAGCAAGAGTAACATTGTACGTACTGTTGTACAGTCTCTGTGTGACATGACAATTTTTTAATTTACCCGGGTATTTGGAGGAACTGGCAGCTTAAGTTATCCAGTATGTAAACCAGTTCACAGTTTTAGAACTCTAGCTATAATTTTTGGGGCAATTACCAGCACTCCAACAAGGTCTCATTGCTGCAATATGTGAAGTTGTGAGCCACATATGTATGTGCAACAGTGCAACTCCATCGCAATTTCTTGGAAATTGGAAGTCATGAATGGGATTTATTTGCACAATTTTGTTAGCACTAGCATGCAATTAGATCCACTTCTAACATTAGTTGTCAACAATTTATTTGCTTG
Source organism: Thalictrum thalictroides (assembly GCA_013358455.1). Lineage (NCBI taxonomy): Eukaryota > Viridiplantae > Streptophyta > Magnoliopsida > Ranunculales > Ranunculaceae > Thalictrum > Thalictrum thalictroides. The sequence goes on along the minus strand of JABWDY010000381.1, from coordinate 15,479 downwards.
CAGTTTTTATCCAGCACACAATCTGGTTGAAGAAATAGAGGCCGGGAGACAAATTTGGATTTACACCCATTGTCACTGCATTTACAATTTACATACACTATAGTTTATAACACAAAATATAAAGCTTATATGCATGCATGGAGAATATTTCAGCAGCCTACAATGATTGAAAATCAAAAACCCATTTATATCTATGGTAATGGTATGGTATCTGTCCAAATTCTGTGGTGAATAAATGAGACAAATTCAATGTGCCAAACTTAAGAGGTATTCTTTTGTTTTTTTGATAACCCCTTAAGAGGCATTCATTTGTCATAAAACTATGTCACTGCCTAGATCATAGCTTAATGTTAATAATACAATATGCTTAAGAGAATAAGAGGAGTAGTGAGTTCACTTCCAGTGTTCATCTCAGTGGCTCAACATGTATCAACTGTAAAAGACACTAGATGCCATGTTCTGTCCCAGACACACAACTAGCATAGCCAAACAACATATGATGTAAGCATTTCAAATACACCACATCTGTCATAAACAAATGAATGCTCATCCTAACCCCTGCCCGTGTTCAGTGTTCACTGCCAATAATCACTTCATATAATCACAACTCTTGACACATATTCCTTAGTTAAATGCCAATAGCCACATATCAAAACCTGCTGTCTGAATAAAATGTTCACAGTTGTATAGACTAACAAGAGCAAATTGATTAACAAAGAAAAATGAACAATAATGACAGAAAAATGAACAATAATGGCAGTAGCAGTAAGTGCAATTCTTTACAACTAAAATGGAAGTACAAGCAAACTGACAAAAAATACCAAGCAAGGGCACAAGGGATGTGGGGTTTGTCTTGACCGCATTACACACGACGATATTATAGTATGTATAAAGAGATGGTTCGTTTGGTACCAAGGAGTATTCCCAAAATGGCAAAAATCCTTTTACTATACAGAATCAAACAAGTCTTCTTACTTGATCATGCCGCCAATGGTTCTTCCATGACTGTAATTAGATAAAGCAAAATTAGTTCTCAATTTTCCAAATCCAGTGTCATGAATGATTTTTGAGAGAAAAAGGAGATAAAGAGAGCACCTTTTCTTTGCGTAGATATTTTTTTGGCGTCCTTCATGTCTTCTGCAACCATCTCAGACACAACAGGGGTCTTGGTTGGCACATCTGGTAGCACCAACTCCTCTTCTTTAGGTTCTGATGTAGCAGGAACCTCCGGCAGATCTTGAAGGGCAAGCTGGAAATGTTGAAAAATGTGTCAATTTCAGGAAAAGATAGAGATCAACAGCAAGAACAACATTTTATAAGAAATAGTGAGTTCAAACACTTCAACATTATACAGAAAAAAATGTGGATGCATACGAATTGTATATTACATCTACAGTAAGCCACTACAACATGTCATGGAAGAGTTACTGAATGTCCGGATGTACCTTATAGGCTTATGGCTTACCTACAATATAAAAATCCTACCAAGGATTGGAATCTAAACTTGTTTATCTAAGCATGAATAGTTGGCACAGAAGTAAATGTCTCTTCTAGTGTTCACCTGTGCAGGTAGCCGGTACCGAACAACAGTTCAAAGTGTTTTATGTTTTTGCATGTGTTACTCCCTTGTATCTTAAGTCACCATTACCCAATTCTCCTTATTAAAAAAATTACCTTTTTACCGATCGAAAGGACAAAGTCAAAAGGATATTTACTTTCACCCAGAAGATTATCAAGAGTGGTTGTAATGATTAAAGCTCTGCACACAGCATGCTTGTAGATAATAAAATCCATTTCCATACATTATCATGAAAGATTTGGGAAGCATCTAAGGTAGGCTATGTTTACACCAAACAAATTTCCGAGAAACTTGTGAACACAACTTTCATGGTTAAACAGATGGAGTTTCACAAACTCAACAATTGAAACATTGCTAGAAATGAAGATAAATAAAAAACTTTCAAAAACAATGTTCTTACAAAGTTCTCAAAAAGTAACTTAGTTCTCATGAATGTGCATACCTCAGTTTCCAAATTCTCAAACTCTGCCAAGACATCTTCTTCATCTTCTGCCGATAGTTTCTCTCCAAGTATTGCATTAATTTCCTACACCAGACACGGTAAAATCTTAGGTTCAGATTCAGATTTCTTGAAGCACAGAAATGATTTTTGTGAAGGTAATGAACCAATAGAAACTACATAATGGAGACACAATCCTAATTCAAACAGAAGGATTTGCATAGAGATTATAACCAAAACTCCTAAGCATCACCCTGTATACCCCAGTAAGCATCTATTGCTTAAAATTCTGTGCAGTCACTGCTGTAGTGCTGTCGACGACTAAAATTATACAACCGTTTCTGGACTGCTGTCCCATTTTTGGCTCCACTAGGGAAAATAATGAGTTAGCTAGCATTTGTAGGCGATCTCTTCCAAGATGTTCACATTTTCTTGGTATTTTATGTATTAGACTAGAAGTTGACATATTATATTTCCTGATTCTCGTTCGGACTTCGGTTTATTTCTTGTTTCCTGTTACTTACCTAGTCATAGACACTATACTCGCAAACGTTTCCTTTGAATGAGCAAATCGAAAGTATCATACACAGAGTGAAAAACTAAAAAGACAACAAGTAGTGAAAACTCACTTCTTGATAAGCTTGGGCTTCTTCTGTATCATCCATCAACTTCTGAACATCCTCCAAATTGATTTCACTTTGTATGGCCTTAATAGCATTATTTCCTGCTTTCAAACTCTCAAAAACGGCCTTCTGTTTACTTGTAATTTCAATATCTGCCAACTAAAAGAAAATCCCAAACTCAAAACTCATATATATCCATAATTCGTTTGAACTTTATAACTAGTCCAAATGTCAAATAACATGTACTACTCACTTGTTGCTCAACATTAATGATCCAAGTATCAACTTGTTTCAAAATTTCTTCTTGTGCCTTTTTTTTCTTCAATGCAACCAAAGCTCTTTCTTTCCTCTTCTCACGAATTAAGTCCTTCGCAGCTTGCTTCTCAGCTTCAATTACAGCATCAAGCTGAAAAATAGTTCAAATGATTTGAGAAAAACATAAAATAAAATACATATTTGATGTCGAAATTCTACAAAATCAAACCTGTTGTTGATATTGTCCAAGCTTCCGGCGTTGTGTTTTAAGAGAGAGAATTGCTTTATCGACATCGGTGATCTTCGGTTTCTTCACGAATATATTACCCATCTATCTA
>JABWDY010000381.1:0-11333 GCA_013358455.1 Thalictrum thalictroides | reverse complement strand
CTTCTAATTTTTTATTTACAGGAGAAATTTGAAGATCTTAAAGCTAAAGGTTGTCAATTGCTCGGTAAGTGTTCGATGAATTGTCAATTTTTTCAATATCGTTTTGAACTATTGAGTTTAAAGTTTCAGTTGAATTGAGCTGTTTTTTTAAACATAATTTAGTCAATTGAAGTTTATATTTTTATTTGAATCGGTTGATAGGTCCTCAATGTGTACTTTCTTGTGCGAAAGAAAATAGAGATTTGCCTAAACAGCAAGGTTTTACTTGTTGTCTAGCAATGGATGGAGTTAAAGTACTATTATCCGGTTTCGAAAAAGATGAAAAGGTAAATTTATGTGTATGATGTATGCGTTAGTTTGGTTTCCTTGTTTTTGTTGTTAGTCATTGTGACTTTTCAATGTCTTGCAGGTTAAACTTGAAGAGTTAGTAACTGCAATGGGAGGAATTATTCAAAATAGGGCATCAATGGACATTAGCTTTGTCGTTGTGAAGAATGTTTCAGCCGCCAAGTATAAGGTGCAAGAACTTTTCGTTTCTTTCTTTTGCATAATTGCATCATATCTGTAGACTCCTTTATGCAAAGCTTGTATCGTGACACACATATTTAGATGTGACAGCAGAAATTTGTTGTATTAAACCTAGATAGAATCCTTATTATATTCATTCTTTTTTCTATCTTTTCAGTGGGCTTTGACCGTTCTGAAGAAACCAATTGTCACCATTAGCTGGCTATATCAATGCTGGAATGAGCACCGTGTTGTGCCTCAGGAGCCACACAGGGTGCTTCCTTTCTTTGGGTTAACAATTTGTGTTACCAGAGTTAAAGCAGGTTGATCCTTTTAATCGGACAGTGTCTGTAGCTGAAGATATGTGTTATTCCTGTGTTAACGTTTTTAAGTCGTGCTTTATGCTCAGATATGCGGAAGGAAATGGAAAAGCTTGTTCTACAGAATGGAGGGAAATATTCTGCTGATCTGACCAAGAAGTGTACACATTTGGTTTCTGATATATCCTTATCTGATGTTTTGTTCTTTTTTCTCTTTGGTCACTTGAAAATGAGGTTAAGTTGAAAACATTTTTTGCTCTTAGTTTCGTTAAGCTATTTATATATATAATCTGAATTACCTGAAATTTGGCAAAGACAGCGGGATATTGTGTTACAATGAGCGAAGTGCTTTACTTTTTTTGAAAACTCAAATTTTCAGGTATTAATTAATATGGGATCACATGCTTTCTCAAATTGGTATCAGTTTTTGGTGCATCCCCACGCATGTGTGGTATCACATTTCATGCCTAACTTCAGGGTACATTAATATTACAAATATACATTCATGCAAGAATTATCTATTTGTTCCATGTCTTTTAATGGAAAGAAAACCAATATATGAAAATGATCCATTTTAGTCTAAATCACCTTTTTTATGGAAGGCTTATATACCTTATTACTTTATCTGGGAAGTAGCAGAGAAAAGTTTCTGTTATTTATATGTGATGATGAAAGAGAAGTGAAGGAAAGTTTAATCTCAACTTCCACATTACTTCTGAGTTGAAAGGTTTGTGAAGTAGCGATCGCATTAGTTGCTTAAAGGCAGTTGCACCTTTAACTATCTAAGCTTCGTAGGCTGGTGTTGCAGTATTATATACTTTGAAGAGATGCCTGAACTTTTTGTACCAATAAGATTTTCATACACATTCTTTTCCTACATGCAAACTTATTGAGCTTTTAGCTGCACAAAGATTGTCACCTTAACATGTAGTACGTTCCTGAAGGTGACAAATACAAGGTCGCTAGGAAATGGGGTCACATTCACATAGTTACTTCTAAATGGCTTGATCAGTCCATCGCTAGAAGAGGTAATGCTAGGGTCTTTTTAGCTCTTCTGCATACAGTTGTGGTTTCTGAAGACTCTACAGCATTTTTACTTGGTTCAGATGTACTGAAGATAACCTTGGTGCAAACATTTGGCTGATGACCTTTTATTTTGTGATGAGTAGCCTGTCTAGATGAGGAGTCCTACCCTGTTCAGGTTTCGTCTACTTCATCAGCTAGTATAATGAAGGGTGGTATGACAGGGGTCCCTACAGAGCTGCATAGTCAAGTTAAGGGCAACACAGCTTCACAATCTGTTCAATCCTCAATGATTACAGAAGTAGAAACTGCTTTGTCCCAGAATATGTCTTCTGCTTATTCTGATTCCACTGTCTTCACCAAATGTGAGGACAGTGAAGCAGCTAACTTGCAACCTGGAGATGAGACAAAGTTTGATGGTTTTGTCGCTGATGACTCTCAGACTGAAGATGACGATTCTTATTTGTCAGATTGCAGAATTCTATTTGTTGGTTTCCAGGCTTCTGAAATGCGAAAACTTGTCAAGTTGGTGCACAAAGGTGGGGGTTCTCGCTGTATGTCGTTCAGTGAAGAAAAGTTAACACACATTGTTGTGGGATCACCATCTGAGAAGTAAGTATTTCTGACCCAATGCTGCACTGTAAAAATCAGGTTTGATTTTGAATGCTTTTCTTGATGTAGTGTAAATATATAACCCTGCATGAATTCTCCTCACTCTGTATGACTTGATATGTTGGTTAACTGAACTGTGTGTTTATCTGACACATACTTGGGTTGTAGCAATGAAAGGATACTATTAGTAATCAGAATAAAACATTGCCATTTCTCAGAGAACTAAGCTAATTTTCTTTACCCAGTGAAAAGAAGCAGATACGTCATCATGCAGCTTTGGGTATCATTTATGTTGTTAAAACCACCTGGCTCGTAGATTGTGATCGGGAAAAGAAAGAAGTGCCTGTGTCCCAAAGACATGTTTGTGATTTACTTCCTCCAACAGGTGTGCAGACTTCTATGCACATGTTTTTTTATAAATTTCAATGCTAGCAAGTAAACTTTACATTCAATAATATCTTGGCATTGTCTGTTGGGAGTGACACGCTTAGATTATGTGAATTCATAAATTTATATGTTTTCTTGGCTGTTAATACTATATATGCTTCACAAACACAGCAGTAAGTGGATGTTTTGGAAAAAATCAAGGGAAGACTTGGATGGATGCTTCTGTTCCTCCAACACATCAGGTGAAGGAAGACTCGGCTTTTGAGACCGGGTTCTCATTTGACAATGGCAGAGAAAGAAAACTAGCAACGAATCTGGAAGCGGGCAAATGTTCGAAAGAGTCAACAAACTTTGGTCAGCAGGAACAGCTTTGTTCACAAAATGATGGATGTAAGGATCAAAAGAAATTACATCCTCATTCAGCCACTACCGATGGTCAAGATAAAAGATCATCAGATGTTTTCAAGGGACTACGCTTTCGCTTTTCAAGTTCTTTTCCTAATGATCGTGTAAGTTCATTTTTACTACAATTATTTTAAATTATTGGTTAGTGGATAGAAATGTTCTCAACGTTTAGGCATGCTAAGATGGACTTCCAGAATAGCTTTTTTATACACAAGGAACTTTCCCTTCTACTTATTTAATTTGTTTTAAAATAATGAACTGTAAGAGGCAAGAAAGGACTGCCACTCGTAGCATGTCGATGAATAAGCTGGAGTTGGGGCGTTATGGTGTCAAGGTCGCTGAACATAGTTGATTTTGGTTGCTACACCGTAATTTCTTTTGCATATTTTACAAACTGAAATTAGTGGCTTAGTTTAGCAGTATCTCAGATGTCAGTGATTAGTCATTGGTGAGATTACCCGTAATTAAATAAAGTCATAATTTTGTTAAAATGATCTGTACTTAAGTGGACCAAGATCTCCATAGAAAATTGCCTTTTGGTTCGTTTGCTTGTTTTTTATTTGTGGAGTGGACCTTTTCTGTATTTGCTTACAGAGAGCTGAAATTGTTGAATGGGTGAACCAAGGGGGAGGAGAAATTCTTGATGATCATAGCAAGCAGAATGTGCATTTCACCATTGAATCTCATGGTTTAAGGCATAAATCTGCTGATGTTTCCCGGAATACGATGGTCTCTAGTCATTGGATAAGGTTTTGTTTGGAGGTAGGTATAATGCTGGGGTCAAAATTTTAATTTCATCTCTAGTATATTAATAATCATCCGAATGATGCAATATTCTGTCTGTTTCCACAAACATTTTGCTGCCTCTAGTAGATGTTTTGATCTTATAAAACAGGGCTCAGTTTTGAGAACAAAAATGGATTAGTATTAGTTCAAGCATGGGCTCATTCTTCAAATGGACTCTCTTATGTAGTTATGCTTCATTTGGTGTCACATTACTACGTAAATATATCCAATTCCATTTATCATTGTCAGGAGTCTGGATAAGAAACACTTGAATGTGCTTTATCTTTTTCTGCAACACATTGTTGAACCTCAATATGCAATTTGTTTATGATACTATATACTTAACTGTCTATCCATTGCCACCCCTTCTCTCAAATACGTTACTGTACTAGTTTTTTATTTTTATTTTTGGGTGAAGATTACTCTACTAGTTTTGTATATACCTAATAGCTCTCTGTAATTAATTTGTACTAGTAAAATTCAAATTAGCAACCGAGCTTCTGAAAAAGAATGTATGCATTGGGGCAGGTTCTCTGCCAAAAGGCATACACAGAAAAAAAAAAAGTACTTTCGGTTGGTTGTAGTCAGCAGCTGATACTCAAAAATATTCTGAACTAGTTATTTAATTATGTATGGAGTCCTTTCCTCAATTTTCCTGAATAATGCTTTTTTTTTTTTTTACTGAAAAGCTATCTACATTTCATTACCTCTAATTGGTTTGGCCTTCCAATGTTGAAGGGCGGATGCGTGGCTGAGATTAGCAGTCACATTATTTACTCGCCACTTTGTTGCCGGGTTCCTTTTCCGGGATTCGAAGGTTTTCGATTTTGTGTCTCTCAATATGATGAGAAAGAGAAAATGTTATTGAGGAACTTGTGCTTTGTTCTAGGAGCTAAATTCACTGACAAACTGCAAAAGAGGGTCACCCATTTATTATGCAAGTTCTCCAGTGGCCCAAAGTATGAGGCTGCATGTAAATGGGGAATACAGACAGTCACCTCCGAATGGATATCTGAATGCATTAGGCAGGTAAATTTAATCTCTCTCTTGGGGTTTTTTCAATTGCTCTTTTTATCATAGTACCCTATTCTGGGAAAATGGATAATATCTGCAAATTCTATCTATATAATATACTAGGATAAAATTGTACCAATGGATTCATACCGGCCAAAAGATGCTACATCTCAAGATCGAGAGGCAGGCTTATGCACATCGAGTCAGTGTCCTACTCAAGCTGCTCGGATGACTTCTGGAGATATTCCTTCTCAGTTCCCAAGTCAATCTCAAGCCATGGTAATTTCATCAAATGCTAGCTCTAGGCGTTCTAGCAAAAGGGTTACACTCTTGGAAGTTGATCACCCCACAGATCTACCCCCAAAATTTTCTAAAGAAGTTCCAATTGGCAAACTGCCTTCTATGAAAGACAACACTTCAGATAATGTTGGAAACGTTTGTTATGCTCTTCCAAAATATGAGGAGCGGGTATCGGAATGCATCAGGCAGGTAACTCTTTCTGTCCCTTGGCTTGTTTAACTTGCACTTTTATCATAATATGCGGTTCTCAAAGAAAATAGTAATGTTCTCACATCCTAGATATACTGTATACCATAGGATACGGTTCTTCCCATGGATGTGTTTGTGCCAGAAGACGTTCGGGCTCAAGCTCAAGTGGCAGGATTATGCACAGTGAGTCAGTATCATACACAAGCTAATCGGATGGTATCTGGAGATGTTTCATCTCAGTTCCCAAGTCAATCACAAGCGTCGGAGAAAATATCATCTACTGCCAGCAACGGCAATTCTAGCAAAAGGATTAGGTTCACAGAGGTTGACAACGAGATTGATTTACTTGTAGGAAAGCTTCATAAGGAAGTTCCAACCGCTAAGAGGGATTCTATGAAAAACAACACTTCAGATGGTGGGGAAGTCTTACGTGCTGTTCCAGATGTTGCTGCAGCTATTGAGGATTTATTAGCACAGTCAAATAAGGTACCAAATGGATGATTATGCATTTCCTTTGTTAATTAACTTTGCCTCTTACCTCATTATTTTACTGGTTTATGATGTTTAAGATTCAAGACATTGCCACACCAGGGAGGAATGGATCCGATCAAAGTGTATCCTTGTACATTTTAGTTTACTTTTGTGATGTTTTTGTTTTGTTTTGTTTTTCTCTTCATGTTTTCTTTGACATTATATTCACAGATTTTCTCCTCTGATTGTTCAATCCTTGGCCAAGACCATGTTGATTCTCGATCTGTTTTTGAAATTTCTAAGCATTGGCTAAGCAGGTATATTTTGTTTGTTACACAGTATCCCTAAACCCCCTCTCACTTTCTCTTTCCCTCTTGAAATCTTTCTAAGAATAAAAAACGAAAAGAAGGGAGCACATGGACAGGAGGTTTAAGCAAGCCACTTACAAAAGAAATTATGTAATAAGTTAATGAGGGAAAGACATGCAGCCTCCTCTCCACTCTCCTTTCCCATATACAGTTCAGCTACTTAAACAAAGAGGTTCGTATACTCCTTGTGCGTCAAGACCATAAATATAAGATACTGGATATTGATGTGTGCAAAAGAAGAGATAGAAAACACTCACACATACAGAAAGAAGAATGTACAAATCTGTTCAGGCCTTTAGTATTTTATATCAGCTAGATCTCGCCATGCCTTATTTTGGCTCTTTTTATTGTCGTTGAGCTGATCATCAAGTTATTTCATTCCATTGTTTAAGTATGATGTCACTATAGAAATGCAGTTTCCATAGGGTTTAAAATAAATGATCCACTTATATGTGGATGAGTGGATCTGTCATATTCGGTTGTGATTTTTTTATTTTTATTTTCAGGACTGAGAAGCAAGGTCATTTGGGTAATCCTTCTGGACAAGAGATAAAGCAAGGCATTTATGATGGTTTTAGTGAAACACAAACAGAGTCTCAGGTCTGAGTTCTTGCTCAGCTGCAATATTTACTGGTTATATATGAGTTTGTCATCTTGTAGGTTTCATGCTCATACATTTTTGTGTTTGTGAACTTAGGTTGTTGTTTATGAAGAAGATTTGTCGGGCAGACAAAGGATAATTGAAAGGGTTCAGACACACAGTAGCTTGAGTTAACTGTTGTGGGCCATGGTGCCATGCACAATTAATTTTTTCTGCAGTTAGGAGAGTTTTCATTAAAAGTCTGGGAAAGAGTCAGTTGAGAGAAGATATGGTAAACAATTGAACATTGAGGAAGCTGGAGTTCAAACAAGAAAAGCAAATTTCTGCAAGCAGAAATACACATAACCCCGAAGGCTTTAAAAACAAACTCCAATTCCAGAGGTTAGCAGATGATATAGAACATGTGATAGTGAGTCAAAGGAACTGTAATCTGTTAATTGTAACATGATAGATAAGGGTCTACCCTGTAACTGTCTTGCAACTTTTCATATATCATTAATACAAATAAGGGCTATTTAGGTTTTGGTCCCTCTTTTATAAGAGTATTTAGGTTTTGGTCTATATTAATTGGTTTATTAGGTTTTGATCCCACTTCTCCATGTTGATTGGCAATTGACTCGTTAAAATTTTAAAAATACCAATTATGCCCTTACATATTTATATTACATAGTTATTTATTAGAAGAAGTATTTAGGTTTTGGTCCTTCTTTTAATAATGTAATTAGGTTGTGGTCTCTTTTGTAAAGTTGAAAGATAATAATAATAAAAAACTTAGTTTTGGCATGTAGATCTTTTCATTAAGACATTAGCTATTATATCTTTTTTCCCAAATTTTGACAAATTCCCATCTATAGTTTATTCAAAGAATTTTATAAATGGTCATTTCTCACCTAATTTATAACACGTGTCAACTGTTAATTGGTCCCACACGCACCACATACTAAAAGAAACACAGATTAAATTTTTTGTCGAATCACAAGATGCCATGTGTCCAAAAAACTAAAACCTATGTATGGGTGTGGTGAACCCTAGTGGGTAAATGGTCATTTCTCACCTAATTTATAACACGTGTCAACTGTTGATTGGTCCCACACTCACCACATACTAAAAGAAACACAGATTAAATTTTTTGTAGTTTATTATATATATATAAAAGTTTGCACAATCAAATTATGTGCAAAGGTTTATAAAAATTTGGTCTAGTCTTCATCAAGTTAATCGATGGTCAATGGAGGAAAAAACGATCAAAATCTGATAAACATATTAGTGTAGACCAAAATGTAATTACACTATCAAAATGACCAAAACCTAAATACCTCTTCTAATAAATAACCGTATAATATAAATGTGCAAGGACAGAATTAGTGTTTTTTAAAATTTTAACGAGTCAACTAACAGTCAACATGACTAATAGACGGAAGTGGAACCAAAACCTAATAAACCAATTGGTGTGGACCAAAACCTAAATACCGTTATAAAATGACCAAAACCTAAATAATCCTATAAATAAACAACTTGCTTTACAAAAAGCTGATATAACTTGCAAAATTTTGCTCAAGATATCAATGTGATGCTCAGGGAGGTGAAGCTGCTGACCAGCATAGGAGAGGGCTGGCTTATTGGTTGCTGCTGACAACAACCATTTTTGCCAATGTCAAATACTCAAATCCATACATACAGATACAGTTAGATTATGCCTTTTGCATTAGTGCTATACTGCTATTGTATCAATTATATTTATTATATTTCATTGCAACATTGGGCTCACTCTCACCTACTCACCTCCCTAGATTCCATGCAGGAGATCACTTCAGTTAATCTAGTAAAAAATGAACGAGATAAAACCATACTAAACTGAAACTTCCATTTACTATACCAATTTACATACAAAGTATTCCCATGATAGGAGGTTACATGTGTTAATGGCCGATACAGAACCAAGAACAGTTTGTAGTGACACAAACACACCCTTTGCAATATATATACTTATCCCTCCGATCCACAAAGTCAAGAGAGGGCGACTGGCTTATGCCTTAGGTTTACAGACTGCACACAAACTTGAACAAGACACCTTATTGCTACATATGAAGTATATGACTCAGTGGCTGCATTATATGGCTTTTACAGCTTGGAACCTTGGTTCTTTGGCAAAGAACTTTTGCTCAGAGTAAACAGACATATAATCCCCAAAAACAAACTTTGGGTAAGCTTGATCAACCTCTTTGGTCACTGGGTCTATGACTAGCTGTGGTGCAGGAGCTATGGTGGCCTTGAGAGAAGGGTTGTAGAAGGAAGCAATCGATCTTCTATTTCCATATGTCCCAGCCAAGACTCTATGCCAAACACTTTTGTATTTGCCATTGGTTAGGACTTCAATCTGATCACCAGTGTTGATGACAATGGAGTTCTCCATTGGTGGGACATCAATCCACTCCCCGTCCTTCAGGATTTGCAGACCTCCTACCTTGTCATCTTGGAACAGCAATATGACACCCCCTGCATCTGTGTGGGCTCGAAGTCCGTTCACTAGTTCAGGTTGAGGACAAGGAGGGTAGTGGCTAACCTTGGTGCCAAAAAAGGCTTCACATCCTTCGTCACCATTGAATGCATCCTTTATGTATCCTTTTGGAAGACCCAAGTTCTCATCCATTACCTCCATCACCCTCTCTGCAAGTTTCTTCAATTCTCGGCGGTATTCTGCCATAGTTTCCCTATCATCAACGTAAAAGTAAATCCCAATATTTTTAAAGCGATTTCAACACATGCAATTCATTTTCATATAAATGAACAAGTTTTTGGTTTGCATAAACTAAATACTCCATACATACTTGAATTCTAGGGGTTGAGATGGCCATTCGTTGTCATCTGACAGAGTAAAGACATCCTCCCAATCCACATTTTCCAATTTCTCGCCAGAGTTCTTTTCCAACAATTCATTCAACAACTTCACAGGTTCTGAGTCCTTGTAGAATGCTTCCTCTCTCAACTCATAGCACTGAGAGCATACCTTCTTCACTTTCTCTAGGAGCTCGACAGGAATCCCATGGTTCACCAGCTGCAGTAAAGATAGACAAAATTTAGAGTTATTCTTCACATAAAATTAATTGTTTTAAACAAATCAAACTACATGTTTGAGTAAGAATCCCATTTGGCATTCTGCATTCATCTGACAAAAATTTATAATTTCTCTAAGTAGATAATGGGATAGGTGGCACTTTGCACTCAATCTTTGTTGAATCACGCACCAAGAGGATGGAAAAATTCATATTGATCATATACTTGAAACAATAAAACTACCTGGAAGAATCCCCATTCTTCGCATCCATTGGCGATCTCAGCTAGCGTCTTCTCCCTGTCCTCACCATTGAGTTTGGACATATCAATGACTGGAATAATAGCCATGGAGACAGAAGTATGATGATAATAAAAACAAAGAAGAAGAGAAGTAGTGAGTTGTAATTGTGATGAGCTAGAAATAAGAATGTAGCATGCCTTTTATAGCCAATTTTACGCGCCAAGGCCATAGATGTCAACACTCTTAATAATTTTTAAAATTAAGTTTCTTCCCATCTTTAAGATTAAAAAGGTGACCGTTAGGATGAGGTGTTGGATTGGACGGCTTTCAAACTTTTTTTAATAGCACACAATGTCAATGCCTATATTACTTGCAAGCCATCAACATAACCATTCTTCCTTTCAGGTGATATTCAATATTAATTACACCATATTGGGGAGACTTGTAAACTGATGCATCAGTAGAAACACAAGTACACGTACAACACTCACTATGAATGCAACTACTGTTGTTATCAACAGGTTTACAAGTCGATGTTACAATTTACATGTACAAGTGCTCAACAGTTCCAAGTCCGGTTAGTGTAATTTTTCGATTATCTAATTTATTTTGTGATCTCTACCGACTGATCTACTACTACTATCTTGTAAATCACCCTTTGACTTTTATCGCGTAAAATTTTTTAATAGGAGAATTAGGGAAAATTAGAATAGTAGTAACTGATGATCTCTGGCATGATTTGAGGATTAAGCAAGGCACAACGAAGACTCTTACACACAAAGCAATCTTACAACACAATGACACATTATTAATACTAATATACTACTAAAATAGTCAACTTAACGTGTTATAATATGTGTATGATCTTGAAACTTAATACTATTTATATTATGATTATTTAAGATCAAAAAAATTGTACAAAAATTGTCCGTACCGTTAGCATTCTAAAACAACCGTAACAGTAGACTAACTGTTTAGATCGACAGAGATGGTTTTGAGTTTTGACTGTTAATTAATTATATTTTAAAAATAATTACAAGTAAAAAATACAAAGG
>JABWDY010000344.1:7688-22301 GCA_013358455.1 Thalictrum thalictroides | reverse complement strand
AGGCACACTGGTGATGTGTGGTAATGGCAAATGTGTGGAGTGCATCCTGTGGGAGGTGTACTAATGATTGGGTATAGGTTGTGGATTTCGGAGATTTGTAAATGTTTGTGTTTGGTTAAAAAGAATCATTGGTGTTATAATGTGTAATATTGGAGATGCCATGGAATATATGCATATTGTTATTGTACTAATTCTGTTTTGCAGGAGGATAGGTCAATTAACATTTCTTGCAGGGCGAGACCTATCCTTATAGGAGGTGCAGTTCCAGGTAAGTTATTTTATTTACAGTTAAGATTGTTTTAGTTAAGTATAAGAGAACCGCGGAGTTCTGTGTTTTGATTTGTTTTTGGGAATAGAGTTCCCTACCTTGTCTGCTCATACCAGCATTCTTTATGCTGACCCATGTTGCTTGTTTTGCACGTGGGTACGTATCCTTATGGAGCGTAGGCGGAGGAGAGCAGCGTGTTGATATAGCTAGAGAGCAGCACCAGGAGGCTCGTGTGGAACCAGAAGTTCGTGAAGCTTGATTATCTCAGTAGGTCGTAGCTTTTTGTTTCAGTTCATAGTTTATGTTTAATCGAGGAAGACAGTACCTCAATAGGAGTTGAATATATATTCTTTGGAGTTGTTTATTAAGTTTTGGAGTTTTTGTTTAATTTATGGAGATTTAGTTGAAAGTTTGAATTATTTATGGATTTTGAAGTTAAAGGATCTTTACTATTTGTGCGAATGTTATTTAGATGACTGTTGCAATCCTTTTTATTTAATTAGGGTCGTGACACCAATTAAGGTTCCTCTAACCCTATATCATCAGTCGACTGACCAACAACTTGATTTTCTTCTAATTGGTCATCAGTCGACTGATTGACGGCCTGAATGTGTTTTTGGGCCTTGACACTGATCTGCATGTTCCGAACCATTTTTCCAAAACTACTTTTTGGTCAACCAACCTTGACCAATGGATCTATTTGCTTTTGGGAGTATGAAAGCAACACTTGAAGCCTTATAACATAAGGATTTGGTATTGGTTTTCT
This sequence comes from Thalictrum thalictroides, assembly GCA_013358455.1. Classification (NCBI taxonomy): domain Eukaryota; kingdom Viridiplantae; phylum Streptophyta; class Magnoliopsida; order Ranunculales; family Ranunculaceae; genus Thalictrum; species Thalictrum thalictroides. Next base: position 21,267 of record JABWDY010000344.1, on the reverse strand, counting down.
AAGGATACAAGAGGCAAGAAACCCTAGATTTGAGATAAAGCAAATTGAGAGAAATCCATCCATCTTCTTCCTTTCACTCATGTAATTCATTCCTATCCTTTTGAGTGATTGTTTTATTGGGTGTTCTTATAAACCCAAGGTGAGTTTTTTAGTGTTTCTCATATTTCTGTAAATGTTATATCTTGTGAATTGTGACAAACAAGGGTAAAACAGACTTTTACATGTGATGTAAAGTTATGAGTCCTTGTATTAGGTATAAGTCTTGTTGTTTAAGTGTCCGTGAATCTTCGGAGCTGAAGACATCAAGATTGGACGCGATCGGCGACAACCGGGAAAAACCGAGTCAAGCGGCATATGATTTACAAATCAGTTGACTGATGACCAAGGGGTTGACTGGGCATGAAGGTTAGTCGATTGACCATTTGCAGTATACCCTATCCTATAAGATCAATCGACTGACCATTTGGGAGCTGAAGTTGACTTATACAGTCAGTCGACTGACTGACGGGAATTCTAGTTTTTTGGCTCTGGTTCAGTTATGTTTTCTCCGATTTTCTCAGTCAAAACCTAAGTTGGTCAATTGACTTTGACCAACGGATATATTTGGGTTTTGAATATAAAAACAACACTTTGAGTTGGAAAACTTAAGGATTTGGCTATTTTCTTCAAGAGCATCAAGAGACAAACCCTAGTTTGTGTAGAGAGACTTTTTGAGAGAAATCTTCCATCTTCCTTCCTTCACTTAAACCAATCTTTCCAATCTTTTTGAGAGTTGAATGAATGTTGTAAATGGGTGTTCTATGAACCTATTGTGAGCTAAAACCTTCCTTTCTCATCTAACCTTTGAGAGGTTGTTCTTAAGGGGAAAACCCCAATTTGTTTTTCAACAAGATTGGAGAAACCCTAGATCCGCGGATCTAGGTTAGGGTAATTGTGACTACACCCTACTACAAATCCAAGAGGTGGAGTCTTGGTTGAAGACTAAGGGACTTGTCTTCATTTCTTTCAAGTTGTAATCCAACACTAATGGGAGTGGTGTAGAGCTAAAGGAGGTTCACCTTTGCTTTGGGATTCTTAATCTAAGGAAGTACTTGAAGAGTGGACGTAGGCTTCATTTGCCGAACCACTATAATCTTGTCTTGTGGTTTGCTTTCTTTTACTTAAGTTTCTTCTTATGCTTATGTGTTTGTTAGTTTGAAATCTCTACATCTTATCTAACCAATCTCTTAGTTGGTTTGTATTGTGGTAGAGGAAAAGGTGAGAGTGCCTCTTTCGCTACTCACCCCGTCATACTCCACAACAAACCTAGAACTTGGATTGGATTACTTGTTTCATTGATTAAGAAGGTTTTTATCTTCTAGATCTAGTTGAACAAGTGTCCAAGGACTAGGAGATTGTCTTGTTAATTAAAGTAGAGATTTAGGACTAACACCTTTGCTTTCATCTACATATGTGTTGAATGTTGTTTTACTTCTTGTGATAGAATTGCTTACTTTGAACTCTTTATTCCGCATCTTTTATCTAAGTATTGTAAATGTTATATCTTGTGAGTTCTGACAAACAAGGGTAAAACAGATATTTCACATGTGATGTAAAGTTATGAGTCCTTATATTAGGTCTAGGTCTTGTTGTACAAGTGTCTGAAAGGCTTCGGAGCTGAAGTCATCAAGAATGGACGCGATCAGCGACGACCAAGCAAAACCGGGCAAAAACTGAGTCAAGCAGGCAGGTCAAACAGGTAGCTCATCATCAAGTGAGTCGACTGAAGAACAAATGGAGGAAGGAGTCTTTCAAGTCAGTCGACTGACCAAGAAGGGAATTTGACTTTTCACAAGTCAGTCGACTAACTCACAATGGCATATTCAGTAATTATACAGTTAGTCGACTGACGGACGGGAAATACTGGTTTTCTGCTTCGGTTCAACCCTGATTCCCCCGGTTTTCTTGGTCAAATCCCTAGTTGGTCAACTGATTTTGACGAACGGATCTTTAAGGGTTTTGACTATAAAAACAACAATGAAGATGGTTTTTCTAAGGATTTTGTTTATTTCTTCAAGAGCATTCAAGAGAGAAACCCTAGCTTGATAAGATAGACTTGTAGAGAGAAATCATCCATCTTCCTTCCATTCACTCAACCCAATCCTTTCAATCTTTGTGAGAATGAGTGGGTGTTGTTAAAGGGTATTCTATAAACCCTAGAGAGCTTCAAATTCCTTTCTCTATCTACCTTTGAGGAGTTTTTATAAGAGAGAGAAAACCCCAATTTGTTCTTCAACAAGATTGGTGAAACCTTAGATCGCAGATCTAGGTTAGGGTAATTGTGACTACACCCTACTACAAATCCAAGAGGAGGATTCTTGGTTGAAGACTAAGGGACTTGTCTTCATTTCTTTCAAGTTGTAATCCAACACTAATGGGATTGGTGTAGAGCTAGAGGAGGTTCAACTTAACTTTGGGATTCGTAATACAAGGAAGTATTTGAAGAGCGGACGTAGACTTCATTAGCCGAACCACTATAATCTTGTCTTGTGGTTTGCTTCCTTTTACTTAAGTTTCCCTATATGTTTTTTTGTTTGTTTGTTTGAAATCTCTACATCCCATCCAACCAATCTTCTAGTTGATTTGTATTGTGGTATTGGAAAGGGTGAGAGTGCCACTTTCTCTACTCACTCCCTCATACTCCGCAACAAATCTAGAACTACGATTGTATCACTTAGTTCATTGATTAAGAGTGATTTATCTATCTTGATCTAGTTGAACAAGTATCCAAGTACTAGGAGGTTGCTTTGTTGATTAGTGTAGAGATTGATAACTAACTCCTTTGTTTACATCATAATGTTTTGTGTATGTTGGTTTTACTTTTTGTGATAGATTTACTTAGGATTGATCTCTTTATTCCGCACTTAGTATATCTTAAGTCTGTTAGCATTAGTTTGTCTCAGTTACATCAGTTGGGGCTGATCTTTGTGAGTAAGTTTTTAAATAGACTATTCACCTCCCCTCTAGTGCTTGGCACCATTGTATAGAAATATCAATTGGTATCAGAGCCGAGTTGCTCATTCAAGGTTTAAACACCTGAGAAAAGATCCACACAATGATGTTCATGACTGAGGGTCATAATATGAACAAACTCCTTTATCTTGACAGAAAGAATCTTATCTTCTGGAAGTCAAGGAGAGGTTACTTTGATAAATGTCTAGACCTTAAAAGTTCTTTTAGTGTAAAACATGATGTTGATAAAATAGTTGTTTCTGATAATGATCATATAACTATAAATCTTGTTGTTTTACCTGATATCATATGTCATGTTGAAAATGTAAATGTTATATCTTGTGAATTGTGACAAACAAGGGCATAACGGATATTTCACATTTACTGTAATATTATGAGTCCTTGTATTAGGTCTAGTTCTTGGTGTACAAGTGTCCGGAAGGCTTCGGAACTGAAGACATCAAGAATGGACGCGATCGGCGGCAACTGAGCACAACCGGGAGTCAAGCAGGCAGCTGGACAAAGAGGGAGTCGACTGACAGCATTGAAGGAATTGATCATCATAAGGTCAGTCGACTGACCCTTTGGAGGGTGACTTGGCATTTAAGGTCAGTCGACTGACCCTCAAGGGAATGAACAATGATTTGTAGGTCAGTCGACTGATTGACGGGATCTGCTGGTTTTTGGCATGGTTTGGTTTTTCTCTCTCCTGGTTCATTCGGTCAAAACCCTAGTTGGTCAACTGACTTTGACCAACGGATCTTTTAGGGTTTTGACTATAAAAGCAACATAACAAGAGGAATTTCCTAAGGAGTTTGTTTATTTCATCAAGAAGCTTTCAAGAGAGAAACCCTAGCTTTGTGAGAAAGATTAAAGAGTGAAATCAATCATCTTCCTTCCTCCACTCAAAAACTTAAGATCTATCTTTGAGAATTGAGTGTGAGTGTTATTGTGGGTGTATTATAAACCATAGAATGCTTCTATCTTCATATTTACCTACTCATTTAGTGAGTTCTTCAAGATTGATAAAAACCCAAATTGTTCTTCAACAAGTTTGGTGGAAAACCCTAGATTGTGAATCTAGGTTAGGGTAATTGAGACTACACCCTACTACAAATCCAAGAGGTGGAATCTTGGTTGAAGGCTAAGGGACTTGTCTTCATTTCTTTCAAGATGTAATCCAACACTAAAGGGATTGGTGTAGAGCTAGAGGAGGTTCACCTTAGCTTTGGGATTCTTAATACAAAGGAAGTACTTGGAGAGTGGATGTAGGCTTCATTGGCCGAACCACTATAATCTTGTCTTGTGGGGTTTGCTTCTTTTACTTAAGTTTCTTTATTGCTTTGTTGTTTGTGTGTTGTAAATCTCTACATACTTCCAAACCAATCTTCTAGTTGATTTGTATTGTGGTAGAGGAAAGGGTGAGAGTGCCTCTTTCTCTACTCACCCCCTCAACTCCACAACAAGTCAAGAACTAGAGTTGGATCACTTAGTTCATTGATTAAAGTGAATTTATTCATCTTGATATATCTAGTTGAACAAGTATCCAACGACTAGAAGGTTGTGTTGGTGTTTAGTGTAGAGATTAATAACCTACTCCATAGTTTTCATCATATTGATATATGCTTGTTGGTATTATCTCTTGTGAGTATCTTGCTTTGGATTGCTTTCCATATTCCGCATTTGTTTAACCTAAGCATTTTTGTTATGGTCAGTTTTTACTCTGTGTAAGTGACAGTTTTGTCTTTGTGTTATCCCTTGGGGGTGATCTTTGCTAGCATTTTTTAAATAGACTATTCACCCCCCCCCTCTAGTATATTGGACACCATTGTGTAAGGAATATCAGAAAAATGATTATAAGCATGTTAGAGATCAGGGCGTAGATGTTATTTAGTATGATATCTCTTCAGATTGCTTTAATCCTCTAAGTTTCAAATTCATTTGTTCTATTGACTCTATTGATGTCTTGACCTTAATGGTTGAGAAGATGGGTAAGTTTTGTAGGAAAAACTGGAATCTCGGCAAGTCTTTTTCTGCACCCTTATCCATATGTCAGGAAGCTACAACAAGTTCTAGTTCAAATACACAGGATGATTTTGACGACTCAGAAACTGATGATATTTTCTTTGAGAGAGCTCTCATGGCTATATCATGTTCTCAGCTTGAGTGTGAGACCACAAGTAGTGAATGTGATGATTCTGAGTGTGAACCTGAAGAAAAGAATCTTCAATCTACATACAATGAACTCTGTGAAGAATTCAAAAAAGCTTCAAAGAAAGTTGAAATCAACAGAGTTAGAATCAGAGAATTGTATGACAAGAGTCAGGATCTTCAAAGTGACAAGGAACAGTTGCAAGATCAAGTTACCAAACTTACTTCTCTAGTCCAGTCCCTTTTAGATGAGAAAGAGATTCTAACTCCAGAGTTAAAGAGGATGGAAATCTTTATAGGGAAGACAAATATGTCTACTTCATCCTCTGAGACTCTATCTCTAGATCACCTCTTCAAGGTGTCTCAGAGTCCTCATGATAAGGCTGGATTGGGATACAGGGCTGTAAAAGAGTTTGGTACACCAACTACTAAACAGAGATTGAATCAACATCGTGGGATACGCACTTGTTTCTTTTGTGGTCAGCCTGGTCATTTACCGAGATACTGCAGGAAGAGGCTTTCTACTAAGAGGGTTGATCAAGAGTTAGAATTGAGGAAAACTGTTGCATCTTTTGAGGCTAAGAAGAGAGATCTGGAATTCTTAATCAACAAATCTTATCCCAAGAAAGTTATAACAGTATGGCATCCTAAAAATTCTGCAAATTGTTTGGTTGTCAGGTGTGCTCTGAAAGCTGGAAAAACTTCTAAGTGGTATCTTGATAGTGGATGCTCGAAACACATGACAGGAGACAAGTTTTTTCTGAAAAACTATGAGCCATATGATGGTGGAAATGTGATCTTTGGAGAGGGTACGGTGTGAATGCTAAGATAGTTGGGAAATGTATGGTTCAATCCGAAGGCATTCCAAAGATCTATGATGTTTTTCTTGTTGATGGTCTTCGACATAACTTGCTCAGTATCAGTCAGATATGAGATAAGGGTAACTTTTGTTTATTTTCAAGTAAGGAATGTCTAGTTCTTGATCGTGACTTGAACAAGGTTCTCATGAGAGGAATACTATCCAATGAGGATTGTTATGTTATTAATGCTGAATAACCTGTTGCTAAATGCAATTTGTTCAGGATGAGACTTCTCTTCTATGGCATCAAAAACTTGGGCATATGAACTTGAGAGATCTGGCAAAGATCAGTCGAAAAGAACTTGTACGTTATTTGCCGTCTTTGAATCCTCAGAAGACTTTGTGCAGTGCATGTTAGATTGGGAAACAGGTTAGAAGCTCTCATGTGAAGAAAAAGTTTATCAGTACTACTCCTCCGCTTGAGCTCATTCATATGGATCTGGTTGGCCCCACACAAGTAGAAAGTCTTGGGGGTAAATCTTATTTTCTGGTTATGGTAGATGATTATAGCAGGTGGACATGGGTAACTTTTCTCAGACACAAGATTGATGCATTCGAAGAGTTTAAGGAGATTTACAGGAGAGCTGTTACAGTTAGAGGTGACGACATTGTTCATATCAGGAGTGATCGTAGAGGAGAATTCGTTAACTCCAACTTTGTTTCCTACTGTGACATCTTGGGTATTCAACATCAATTCTCTGCTCCAAAGACACCTCAACCGAATGGAGTAGCTGAGAGAAAGAACCGTGTTCTACAAGAGATGGCTACTGTAATGCTGAATCATAAGAGAATAACAAGACATTTCTGGGCAGAAGCAGTTAACGCCGCTTGCCACATCATTAACCGTGTCAACCTGAGACCTGGTACTACAACTACTCATGAACCATGGAAAGGCCGGAAACCAACGGTAGAGTACTTCAAAGTATTCGGGAAAACATGCTATATCTACAGAGACCGTGAGAATGTTGCTAAGTTTGACAGAAAGACTAATAAAAGAATTTTCCTTGGGTATGTGAATAATAGTAAGGCCTACAGAGTATACAATCTTGAGAGGAAAGTTGTGGAAGAGACTGTAAATGTGAAGATTGATGATGCTCCTTTCAATGTACCTGTGCGTACCAATGATGATTCAGAACCTCCACCGCCTAGAGCATCAGTCTTTCCTCTCACTACACCATCTACCAGTACATTTAGTGAAGAACCTCATCCTGAGATCATTTCCAGCAGCTCATCAGATACAACATCCATTAATGATGAGGAACCTGTGAATACTGCACTAGTGATCAAACATCCAACTGTCTATGGAGAAGTTGCAGGTTCTCAGATACTTGATGATCCCACCAAAAGAGTTCAAACCTGGAGACAATTAGAGCGACAAATATCTTTTATGTGTTTTACCTCTCAGGTTGAACCGAAGAATGTGAAGGATGCCCTTGCTGATCCTAACTGGATTGAGGCTATGCAAGAGGAGTTAAATCAATTTCAGAAAAATGATGTCTGGGAATTAGTAGAGAGACCACATGGAGACAATGTTATTGGAACCAAGTGGATTTACAAGAATAAAGTTGATGAGAATGGTGTGATTGTCAGGAACAAGGCTCGATTAGTGGCTCAGGTATATACACAGGTTGAGGGGATTGAATTTGAAGAAACATTTGCACCAGTAGCTCGCCTGGAGTCTATACGTCTACTTCTGGCCGTCTCTTGTCAACTGGGCTTCAAGTTGTACCAAATGGATGTGAAGAGCGCCTTTCTGAATGGTGTTATAAATGAACAACTATATATGGAACAACCCAAAGGTTTTGAGGATAACTTCTTGACCAACGTTAAGGAGAAATGAGCTTAAGGCCCATTAATGGCAGCCATTAATGAGGCGATTTTCTTTTCATTAAAACCTTAAAACCCTAATTTCTTTTTCAAAACTCTGTTTTGATACCAGATCCATGTAAGTCAGTTGAAGAAGATGATTTTGATACTATTGAAGCTACTATAGAAGCCACGATTGTGAGGAAGTTTGGAGTAGATTCTTTGGAAAAATATAGGAGGAAAAAAGCAAAAAGAATTCAGAATGGAGGAGAAATCCAGACTAGAAACCTAGATCTGGAAGAGAAGACCAATAAGCTACAGCAGGAACCCATGCATGTAAACGAATTCTTGCCACAAAAGGAAACCCTAATCAGCATTCAAGATGAAACCGAGCCTGTTTTGGTTTCTAAATCCAATTTGGTTGTCGAATCTGAGAAGAATAGAAAGAAAGAGATTGTTATTAGTAAGGAAACGCGTGGTCAAAGAAGGGAAGATGATGTTGCTGGTTCAAGTAAGAGATGAGCAGATGAGGAAACCGAAGAACAAACCCAAACAAAATTAGGGTTTGATGAACCAGTTGAGAAGAAGACATGGGTTGATGTGCTTGGGCGTGCTGCAGTTGGGAAAAAATCGTTGGAGTACATCCCACCCATGATTGTTGAAGGCAAACCAGTAATCCATGTGAAAACAGAGCAGTTTGCCCATGTCCATGAAAGAAATTCGAAATTGGTGGTGGCTAGCTTTGTTGGGAGAAGACCTGGCTTCTCCTATGTTCGTGAAGTTCTTTCTAGGTACTGGAAGTTGAAGAAGCAATTTATCATGAGACCTTATGGGGAAAAGATGTTCACTTTGAATTTGAAAGTGAAGAAGATAGAAGTAGTGTTTTGGAGAAAGGCAGTTTACACATTGCTAGCCAATTGGTTGTGATCAGACCATGGAAACTGTTTGTTGAAACGGAAGGGGAGGAGTTGAAGACTATCCCTATTTGGGTGTTGTTTAAGAACTTCCCAATGGATCTTTGGGATGCAAAAGGATTCAGCATGGTGGGAAGCTCAGTTGGACATCCATTGTTCACTGATAGGCTGACTGAAGAGAGGCAAAGAACTTCATATGCACGCATATGCATTGAAGTAGACACAAACTGTAAGTTCCCTAAAGAAACTACTATAGTGCTTGATCAAAAGAAGGTAGTTAGAATTCCTATTGAGTATAACTGGAAGCCAGCCAAGTGCATGAAGTGTGATGTTTTTGGCCACAATGAGAAGACATGCCCTAAAGCAAAGAAAGTGAACCAACAAAATGTGTGGATACAAAGGGGAAGGAGAGAGGAAGCACCACAGAATGAAGAGGAGGAGGAATGTGGCACCAATAAGGAAGGTGGTGAGACCATAGTTGAAGTAGATTTTCAAAGAAGTAGAGTAGAACAAGAGGGAGAAAAAACCAATGAGAACCCTAGCCAAACTATAGTGAGAGAGTCTAATGAGAGGAATGGTGAGGATGTAAGTGAAGTAGCTAGTAAAGAAGCAACACAACCTGTGTTGAATGATGAAGGGAACAGCTTAGAGAAAGAGAAGGTTGGGCAGCCCAAAATAATGAGGGAGAATGGGAGACACCAAGTAAAAAACATACTTTCCAACCTGTTTCCGGAGGGAAAGGGAAGGGAATTGAGATAAAGGGTCACTCACAGTACCTGAGAGGGCATGTTAATGCAACTGTGAAACACAATACATTTGATGGAGGAAGCAAAAATTCTAAAGTGGTTTCAGCAAGGCCACTCTAAACAACAACAAGAGGTTTCCCAATGTGTAGAATTGGATGTTGGAATCTGAGAGGATTCAACAAAACATATAAACAAGGGAATGTAAAAGAGTTGATAAGGAAGCATGACTTGGCTGTGATGGTTATGTTAGATAGAAAGGTCCAACAAAGTAATGTACATTATGTTAGGGCAAGCTGTTGTCCAGGTTGGGAGATGGAGCATAATTATTTGCATCATGAGGCAGATAGAGTATGGGTTTGCTGGAACCCTAATGAATGTAGAATGCAAGTCCTTCATGCAGATTGGCAGAATATTATCTTGCAGGTAACTCTAAATGATGGCACTATGTTTATTATGTCTAGTATTTATGCTAGTAATAATGTTGTAGAAAGGAGAGTACTATGGAACAATCTGTTAAGTGGCTGGTTTACCATGGTTATTGCTTGGAGACTTCAATACCATTCTCAATGCAGATGAGAGAATTGGTGGAGCAAGAACTAGACTACACCACTATAGTGATTTTAGTGATTTTGTAACTACAGCAGGGCTGGCAGACTTACAATACAAGGGGTGCCACTTCACATGGAACAATGGCCAAGATGGGAGAATTTGCAGCAAGATTGACAGAGTAATAGGGAATTCTAATTGGCTGGTACAATTTTCAGATTATGAGGCAGACTTCTTGAACAACAAAACTTCAGATCACTCTCCAGTCATAGTTCCTTCAAATGTACAACAAAACTTCAGAAAGAGGTCTTTCAGGTTCTTTAACTTCTGGGTGGAGGTTTTTAGAGTCACCAATGCAGAAGTGTCCATGATGAAGGAGAAATCCAGGGATTTGGTTGTGACTTTGGGAGACAGTAATACATCCTACTTCTATGGATCTGTGAAGGAGAGGAAAGCAAGAAACAAAATCTCTTGCTTGCTAGACAGTAAAGGAACAACTATCACAAATGTGGAAGCCATTGGAGCTCAGTGTGTGGAGTTGTTTAAATCTTTATTCAACCCTGTAAGAATGCAACCAGTTGATTTTCATGTGTTTGATGATATTCCAGTGCAGAGAAAGATAGATGAGAATGTGGCAAACAGCTTGATAGAGGATATAAATAGAGATGAGATCACATAGGCCCTAGCAGACATACACATAGACAAAGCTCCAGGTGGTGATGGTTTTTCCTCTAAATTCTTTAGAGCATCTTGGAGCATAGTTGGAGATGACTTTGTGAGAGCTTTACAAAAGTTCTTCAAATCAGGCAAGTTGTTGAAGGAAATCAATACCACATGCATTGCTCTAGTACCCAAGATACCCAACCCATCCTCTTTGGGTGACTACAGACCAATAGCATGCTGCAATGTGCTTTACAAGTGTATAACTAAGGTGATTACTAATAGAGTGAAGACCTTCATACACCAGGTAGAATCAAAGAGCCAATCAGCTTTCATCAAAGGGAGGTACATTCAAGACAATATCTTGTTATGCCATGAACTTTTACACAATTATCATAGGGATTGTCTTCCAGCCAAGTGTGCAGCTAAGATAGACCTAAAGAAGGCTTATGATTCAGTGAAATGGGATGCCATTGCTTATGTTCTTCATAGAATTGGAGTACCACAAAAGTTTCAACATTGGGTGATGACTTGTGTAGAGACAGCTAGCTACTCTATCATGTTTAATGGAGCACCTTTTGGTTTCTTCACAGGAAAGAAGGGTATCAGGCAAGGAGACCCTATGTCTCCATACTTGTTTGTACTAGTTATGGATCTCTTCTCTGATATACTAGCACAAAGGGTGAGAGAGGGGTCATACAAGCTCCACCACAAATGTATGAATCCTATCATTACTCATCTATCTTTTGCAGATGATCTCATTGCATTCATGAATAGTGATGCAGCAACAACAACAAGATGCCTAAAGAAGTCACTTGAGGAGTTCAAAGGGTGTACAGGTTTGGAAGTTAATACTGCAAAGAGTTCCTTATTCTTTTCTGGGGTGGATGATATTACAAGTACAGAAATTGCTCAGACAATGGGGTTCACAGTGAGTACTTTGCCAGTAAAGTACCTTGGCTTACCCTTATTCACATCTAGACTCAGGTTAGGAGATTGCTTGCCTCTCATCAACAAGCTGAACTCAAGATTACAAAGTTGGAAAGGAAAATTAATGTCATATGCAGGGAAATTACTGCTCATAAATGATGTGCTTAGCAACTTGAATGTATACTGGATTTCAGCCTTCATATTGCCACAAAAGATTATTGCTGAAATGATTAAGATATGCATGAACTTCTTATGGAAGGGACCTGATACATCAAGGTCTAATGCTAGCATTAGCTGGAGAGATGCATGCTACCCCTATGATGAAGGAGGAGTAGGATTAAGGGATGTTCAAGTCACTAAGCATGCTGCAAACATGAGGCATTTGTGGCACATTGTGAGTAACAAGGACACAATGTGGGTACAATGGGTGAAGATTCATCAGATTGGGGGAAGGAATTTTTGGCAAATTAAGATCCCTTGGGATTGCTCATGGAGTTGGAGGTCTATATTAAAGGAGAGAGACGAAGCAAAGTTCATGGTGCAGCACCTTATTGGCAATGGAGCATCCACAAATTCTGGCGAGATCCATGGCTTGGAACTGGCATACTGGGAGAGCAATTTCCTGCTGTTCTAAGGTATGATTCACTTTTTTAGTTTAATGCTAATGTTTCTAACATGGTTCTTGATAGCAGATGGGCATTTCCTGAGCAAGTGGGAATTCACATTCAAGACATTGCTAGGCTAGCAGAAGAAAGAATTCTCATAGGTGGGGGTCAAGATGAGGTCATATGGACTCCATCAGTTCATTGTGACTATAGCTTGAAACAAACCTACGAATCACTAAGGGAGACCAAGCAACCTGTCCCATGGAGCAAGCTAGTCTGGTTTGCTACAAGGATACCAAGGCATTCTTTTCTCACTTGGATGGCATTGAAAGGAGGGCTGAAGACACAAAACAAGCTAAGCCAATGGGGGATCATCCAGATGGATACTTGTGTGTTATGTTGGCAGAATTCAGAAACAGAAGAACACATCTTTTACAATTGCAACTACTCAAGATGTGTATGGGCTATAGTGTTACAAATGGCAGGCTACACAAAACAGAGGTCAGCAACGTGGGACCAAGAACTACAATGGCTGGTTATAAATGGTAGAGGCAAGAGTCTTCAATCCATTGCACTCAGGCTATGCTTCAATGCCTATGTGTATTGGGTGTGGAGAGAAAGAAATGCAAGGATTTTCAAGCAGCAGGATTCACTGGCAACAAGGGTAGCAAAGCAAGTGGTGGATGAAGTAAAGACCAAGCTGAACTCACTCAAGTTTAGTATGGACTATGGACCAGAAAGACAGAGATTGATGGACATTTGGGACATTCAGATTGTACGAAAGACCTATCAAGCTAAGTGGTGCAAATGGGAGAAATCAACAGATAATAATGTGGTACTTATTACTGATGGTACACTTCAAGGTACACTTGGTGGATGGGCAGCTGTGTTAAGGGACAAAGATGGGGAGGTATTGGCTGCATCAAAGGGATGATCATCGTACAACAGCATAGCATTGATTGAATTCCAAGGATTAGAGCAAAGGCTGCTACTGGCACTTAGAGAGGGCATACACAAGCTAGAGGCAAGGACAGATTCAGAAAATCTTGTGACTTTCATCAACAAGGGAAGAATACCATGGCAAGCAAAGCATATGAAGAGGAGAATACATGACCGGATTGATAAGTTCCAACATTTCCAGATAAAGCACACCTATAGAAAAACAAACAAGTTAGCTCATGCACTAGCTACACAGATTCCTACACTAGATTATATTAATATTGTACCTAGTTCCTTTTTAGAGGACATTAGAAAAATTGTGTATGATGATAGTATAGGTACTGCCTATAAGAGATTGTAATGCTCATTTGATTTATGATTCTTATGAAACGGGGTAGGGGACCCCTGTAACAACCCCGCTTTCCAATCAAA